>JASANF010001989.1:15000-81805 GCA_030248245.1 Trissonchulus sp. WLG1_4 | reverse complement strand
GTAGGATTCGGAAAATCTGAATATATACCAACCCCTAGGGGCCCGCGTTAGCTAAAACGCTTGTGTTTCGCCAAAACTTGTCCTTGACCCTGTCCCTGTGTCCTAAGGACAAGTATGAACCGCGCTTAACAGACTAACAAATGTCAAAGTCAAAAGTATGACCTGTGTCTGTTTTTTTAGAAATCCGTTTGTTGTCCGTCCATAATTACTGAGACCAAGCTGTTTTTTTGCCAGTAAACAAAATAACTATCCTAAACGAGACTACCAACCTAAACATTATTCTTATCAGTAATGTCAATGATGGAGTTCTGCAGTACAATATCTCTGCAACTGCGTTGCTTTATATGTTGTATTCTACTAGTTCAGTTACATATACTGCTGCAGGTAATAAGGTAAGTATTTAAGTTACGCAGTGTAGCGTACAGTAGAAAAACAGATACATTACAATTCAATTAAACTTGAAAGGTAGACACCGGGGAAGGAACATTGCCCCTTTTGGGGCCTACTTGCTCCCAATTTTTTGTATCTTTGTTAATTTTTAATCGCATTCAGTGTCATTTACGTACGTATTTTTTATAAAACTCAACTTTTTGTTTTAAATATTGCTTGAAGTTCATTAGGTGCACTTCTGTTTTCAAGAAAAGTCTAAATTTGGCTTGGGCTTGAAATTCCTCATTACTGAAAAACTAATGACACAAAGTTGTGTCTTTTTTAGCTAAAAATGGATATTTTTGTTTTTACTTGTATCCGTTATGTACATATTTTATGAGCTTTATAGTGATGTGTTAAGGGGGGGGGGTATTTCTACCTGAAAAAGTGAAAATTTTAGGTTCTCTGATTCGCTTCAAATTTGCACACAGTGTAGCCCCAGGGAAGGCGCATTGCAGATGTAACAAACTGGAATCAATGCTTTTGCCAACTTTTCACTAGGGGCTCCCAAAAATTCAATTTAACGTGTAAATCATAGGCGTAAAAAAAAGTTTTTTGTGGTTGCAAAGCGCACCTTTACTCGGAATTTTTGTTTAAACTGACGAAGTTGATTTTTACATGATTCGTTAGCCTAACGTCATATCTCAACCTCTATGATCCATTTTTTTTGCTCATGGCCTGAGCAGTGACGTCAAATGTATAATCACTCAATTTTGGCGGGTCCAAAAAACGCCCATTTTTTCACATTTCGCCCTCGATTTTGGATTTGAAAATACATATCAAAAATCCGGATCATACGATTTTGCGCATACATATGTGCTACTACTATGCCAAGTTTCAGCCTGATTGGTTTAATGTGGTTTGTGCTAGAACTGTTCAAATAAGGGCTACTTTTCGGCTTTTTGGCGTACTTTTGCCTATGTAAATACACTGGCAAACGCACTGAACCAAAAGTGCACCTTCAAGCTTAATTGTTCTTATCTGAGGTAGAGGTGCCTTGAGGGAGTAACATATGTGAAAATAAGCAAAAACGGAGAACTTTTTGACCTGGGTAGCACCCCCCCCCCCCTTAAGTCAGGTTGAACTGCGTGACAGTTTTTTTATATTTTCGACGTATTTTGTGAATTCCATCCACTAAAACTTGTAAAAAATGTTTCCTTGTGATCATAACCGCAGTTAAATTAAACCCTGTTCAGATATTGTTTTTATCATAAAGGATCGTTTCAAATTGAAACCAAAGTGCTGTCCAGTCTACTTAGCCTGTCTTTTATGACTTAATTTCAATTGGTTATTAGCTACGTCTTTTGTTGGTTTCATCGTGGTAACCGGGTTTTAGAGAACATTATTTTGTAAGTAAATTGTGTCTTAGTTCTCACCTAAGTTTATTTAGTTATTTCCGGAAAAACCCTGTCTAAAGCATGACTAATGAAAGCAGCAAAAAGGTTATCAATAATTCATCTCTAATATGTCATTTCAGTTACGGATAATTTAACCCATGATCTGAATTTATTATCAAGTATGTCATAGCTGACAGTCACATTTCATCATTAATTGAAGTGTCAGTCACGTCAAAAATAAACCTTTTGATCGCTTCGCGAGTTGGGCAAAGGAAACGCGATATTTGAGCACAGGAGATTAGCTACATAATTAAAGAAGAAATTCTAAGAGAGGTTTCGGGTGATAAGCTTTGAGCGTTTTGATGAGTTTCGCAGATCTTTTTGATGAGTTAATGTCTGGGGCCTGCCTTTAGGCTTATGATCATGGACTGTGTTTTATCATTATTTTTTGAGACTTGTTCGGTTCAATTGTTACTTACAGCGGGACGCATTATTTTTTAGGCTTCAAAAAATATGCAGCTATAATAAGAAGTTGTAGATTGGGGAAGAGCAGTGGATTTTGGTGGTAACGGGGTCAACATGAGTTTGGTGATTTAATGGATTGCTTTCTCCCAATCCCCCCACGCTCAAGTTTGTAGCAACTATGTGTTCATATGAATCTTTTATAGCCAACATAATGGATTGTGACAGCTCCTAATTAAAAGCTACTTTTGAGTCTCGAGCTGGTGCATACAAAATTTAAGCTAGGGCTGACTTTTTCAGTTTCGGCTTAAGAAATGAAGTCCTAGACATTGTTCAGTTTGTTGGATTTAAAAAACAAAGCCTCCTCTTTTAAGTGTGACCATAGATTTTTACCATTTTTCTTCAGTGTGCTGACTAACCGCTTTAATATTAATCGATTTTTACATCTAGTCACCAATCCTATCCCCGGAAAAGATTAAAAAATGAATTTTAGAATTCACCAGTTAGGTGTATGTATGATAAAATAACGTGGTTATTAGGCAACAGGTTTAGGTTTGGGACGAGTTTAGGTTTCGGTTTAGGTCTAACCGGTTATGTTATTGTTTCATATACCTAAATAGTCCAATAAGTTATGTTATATAGAACACTGTACACAGAATATTCTTCGTAGGTAAGTGAGGCCCAATTATCACTAGGCAGAAATAAAAAACAATACTAGGGTCTACTTGATTCAGAAAACACTGCCTAGTATGACCAAACGGCTAAGGAAGGTCCAGTTATATGTTTTTTTACTGGCTGTCTGATTAATTGAGTCAAGAGTACATAATAGTGTCTTACAGAAGCAGTTTTCTACGAGAGTGACAAAATGTTATGTGCTCTTGGTTGAGCTCATCTCCTATTTCTCACCCTCAATCATTATTTACAGTTTTCTTGCTCTTATTACATATTTTCCGTTTCTATCTAGGAGAATCCGAAGCTTATACTAACTCCTACTAGCTACCATTTTTTACAGAAACCACCTAGAGATTTAAACTTTTTATTTATGTTGATGAAAAATTAGGGACCTATTCAATTCCTTGCATTCCATCTCTCAATCTCAAAAACGTATGCAAATAAATTTGTCTAAAGTTATACAACTCAATATATACTTTATCTGCAAATCAGTATTATTTACTGTTGCCTAATGATTTTTTACTTCCGTATTTGATAGTTTGATTGTATTAGTTTCGTATTCATCAAATATACCTACAGTAGGTCCCATATATTTGAACTGTTTCTAAAACTTACAGTATGGGTTATTTTGGTGCAGTAATGATAGGTTGTGATTGTTAAGATTGTTGCACTGCAGTGTAACCACCTATAGTAGGTTCGTTAAGATTGTTGCACTGCAGTGTAACCACCTATAGTAGGTTCGTTAGCATCTGGATAATATTTAAACTACTTGTGTAATATTATGTCTAGAACTGTGACAATTATTGGGTGCTTGTTAGTAGGGCAAAAAAGTTAAACTTTAACTTTAACTAAAATTAAAAAAGTTAGGGGTCTTACTTTAACTTTAACTTTAACTTAAAAAAAGTTAAAGGTCTTACTTTAACTTTAACATAATTTAAATTCAAGCACCCATACTTTAACTTTAACTTAAATTCCGCCAATTTCTTAACTTTAACTTAAATTATAACTTTTATTCACAATTTTGAATCTATACTTTTTTATAAATTTTTTTATTTACGGTAAGATAATCTAAGAAATATTCTAATTGATGTTCTAATTAACCAAAATTGTTGTCAATTTTGAATTTTTACCTCTGACGCTGTACACAAACGTAATTTTTGGTCGTAGTACCCATTTTTATTGGAGGCCGCTCAGCTTAACGCATTCACAACATATTTTAAGTGGCTCATATGATTGTATTGTTGAAGTAGTGTAGTGGTATATTTGTTCCTTATATCATACCTGTCTTGAAATAACAGTGCAATAACTAACGACAATAACTAAGTGCACGCTGCTAGATTCACAGCGTGCCGTATAAGTTAGTTATAGCACTGCTGTAGGCGTGCATCTTAGTTATTGCACTGTTATTTCAAAACAGTTATAACATAAGTACATTATAATACTTTGTAGCGTGCACTCAGCAATCATTTGCACTGGCACGTGAAGCCCGCGTGCATAAACTCGTGCGCTGCGCGCACTCGTTTATGCACTTGGAGCTTCACGTAACAGTGCGTATAAATTACTGAGTGCACTCTACATCGTGCTATAACCTACACTTCTAGAGAATCAACTCTGCGACTGCATAGTGTAAAAGTAGCAGCCACATGCAGTGGAATGCATAAAAGCAGTCTAAAGGCTGTCTTAGCTAATCGCAGTCTGGGGCCTGTTGATCAACTTTACAATTGTAAAATTGTCAGTGCAAAATCAGGTGATTCGTAATGAATTTATATGCTGAATTCGTAACGAATCACCTGATTTTGCACTTACAATTGTTACAATTGTAGGATTTGTAAAGTTGAGCAACAGGCCCCTGGACTACGTTTTAGAAAACTCTAAGACCATCGTTACAAATTATCAGGTGATTTTTGCACACGCTAAAGAAAGATGTAAGACGAACTCAAGACTGGGTCTAGACCTAGTTTCCGAAGACTGACGTTAAACGGTATTCTGAAAGGTTGTCTTAGTCGAGTCTTTCAAAATACACTGAAATATTGTTTCTAATAGTTTCTACAGTCATAAAAACTTGTTTCAAACTTTTGGCTGCACGACAATACGTTTAACGTGTGTAAATAAGCATTTTTTAGTATAGTAATAATTCTTGTGCAATAACAATTTTTGAAAAAATTTTGTACAATATTGAGTGAATAAGACGAAAGTTAACACATCTTTAAACATAACTATTGCTACCGATAGCCTAGATTTGCAATGTTTTCGTGATCATCTCATTTCACAAAAACCTTGTCAAAATTGGTTAATAAAGCTTGAGAACATGCACATGATCTTTGGCAACACGCATCACGCTATAATTTTTCTAAAAAATTATAATAAATGCTGAAATAAGGCTTAGACTAGCCATAGACTAGCTGAAGGGCATGTCTTAATTGTCAATGGAGAACGAAGACTAACCTAAGACTGACGTTTTTTTATGCATACCGATTAGTATTTTTAGAACATCGTAATGAAAAATTCTACACGTATTACATACGAATTCTAAAGGGTGTTCTGACACGTTAGTCTTAAAAGTGTTAGTCTGAGGGCTTAGACATAGTCTGGACTAAAGTCTCCGGTGACTGCCTTTATGCATTTCACCTAATATGTGTTGTCCAACGAATATAATTAACACGTAAAGTTAGTACGGGAACTGACTGCTCTTTTTTTGAAAACAGGCTTTTCTACATTTTTCAATGAAATAATGATCAACAACACTGGGTATTGACTATTGAGTTCTCAAAATTTTGTGAAATAACTTTTGTTTGGTAATTTTTTAAACTCGATACACATGCTAATCACTTGATCGTCTAGTCTGATGTGTTTTGTACTTTCCTTTTACGTACATAGTCATAACTCATAACTAAGCATCGCTACCCATCGAATTAGCATTGTCGAGTGGTCAAAAGCGCAAGTCCACAAGTTGTTGATACTTCGAGGTTTCGACGCATATACATATATATGTTCAATTTTTTGCGAAAAATTTATGCAACCTTTGTCAGCAAAAAAGCCCTATTTTCCGAAGCGCTATAGCCGCTATTTTAGGTGCTATATGCGCTATATAGCGCATATAACGCTTATAGCAATTTGATAGCGTGGGGGGGAGAGTGGGGGGAGGCGGGGAGGGGGGTACCTGTCGTAGCGTGTATAGCGCAAATAGCGGGGAGGTGGGGGGGCGTTTTTGCGCTGGACACTATAATAGCGCAAATAGCGCCTAGGGGTGGGAGGGGGTAAAATCTCGTGCGCCGTGCACGCTTACACGCGACATCGACCCTCATTTGGTAGTGTCCGGTTTATAATCGGTAGGTTGGTGGTTCGAGCGTACTCCGGCAGCGCAGTCAGACGAAACCGCAATGCGAAGTTAAGTCAGCGCGTTCATTTTGAAGGCGAGCAGCCTTCGGAGAAAACATTTTAATGTTGAGACCAAATTTCATCGATCTCCGGCTATTTTTGGTGAGCGGTTCCGAAAATTTTCCTTTGTTCCGGGCAAGAGGGGGGATATATCCCATCCCCATATCCCCACCCTACCGTCCGCCCTTGAAATCCGGGGTATATTTTTGTCACCATGAACCCAAGTGACCCCCACAGACTACAGTAACAACTGGGGTCATTTTTTTATTACCTATCCGTTTACTAGAAGTTTTCATCCAGCTTGGAAACTTTTTAAGCCTGTCAAAAATCTTCCGGTCAAGTCTGGAAATTTCCGGAAAGCTACCTCTACTAGTTTGCGGAAGTTTCCGGAAAGTTTTCTGGCATTCCCAACTCTCGGCTCACCCATTAACTTTAACTTTAACTAAAATTAGGCCTTTTGCATAACTTTAATTTTAACTTTAACTGAAATAAAAATGGGTTGACTTTTTTGCCCTACTTGTTAGAGGGTCGTTTTGTTGCCCATATATTATATACATATGTACTTATGATTATTTCATTTATGTTGAAATTCAGCTGAGAACTTATGTAGAACTTTGACATGCTTAGAACTTTTTCTTCTGTACTTGGAGCCTGCTTAAAAATGGATTCATCGGATTTAGTTTATTTTGTAATAACTTTGACACAAGTATGTACAACTTGACAATCTAATTAATCCACTGCCATTTCACAGCGTACTGTAGTATTAATCAAATCAAATTTTAAAAGTATAAAATTATAGTCTAATCTTTTATGCTAATTCATGGGCCGCGTATATACTATATTCGGAATCTGGGTTAATCTGGGTAGGTCAAATTTCTAGCGTTAATTAACACTAGAAACGCAGGTACCTCGCTGCTCTGCCGCACCATCCGCAAAGACGAACATCCGACAAAGTCGAACGAAGAGACGACGAACGAAAGACGCTGCCAAATTAATGAGATGCCATTGAACGCAAAATATGCGTGGCAGAATCGATCCACCCCACCACCACTCTAATCCGCTACCAGATGCTCGGTAGATGCACAGCACACTACCATTTGAGCCAACTGGGCTTGGGAATCTTGTGAATTCGCACTTAGTTATCGAAATACAGGTTGATTTCAGCGAACAATAGTAGTTTTCCGATGACCTAATAAAAATTGTAAACTAAATTTTGCTCTCCTTACAGCAAATATTGAACTGAAATTGAGCTTATCAACTTTACGTATCAATATCTACAATGTATATGCTATACGCTAAACGGTTTCTGGTTTGAAAAACTGGTGATCGTCACCCACGCTTGAAACAAGCACGTTTTGCGAGTAAAGTTAAATTAAATTTAGATAGAGTTCGATGCGACATGCTTTTGCATGCCGACGATATTCTTCGAATATAAAACGCGGCACCAAAAATTTTTAAGGCAACTTTCAACATGTCAAACTGCTGCTAGTGTTTGTAACCGGCCGGTATTTTCGGCCGGCCAGCCGGCTGGCCACATTCTAGCGATCGACCAAATTAGGCCGGCAGAGCAGTCTGGTAGGCTTAGTTAGCCAAAATGACACTCTGGATTTGGATAAATTTGTTTTTTCTTAAATTTCTGCCTGGCCGCCTAGCCGGCCGGCCGGCTTACGTGGCCGGTCACTAACCCTAGCTGCTGCATTCTTTCTTAGCTAAGTTTTGCTTTCCAAGATTTGAAAGTTTGTAGGAAACGAAAAAATTTGTTGCATAGTTTTTCATAATTTCACTAAATTCAATTTTTCAACACCACAAATTCGCAGCTGCTTTTCATGACTGCAAAACAGGTGTATAATATTCCGCAACGTCATTGAATATTCTCATAACTTCTTAGAAAACAAGCACGTTTTGCGAGTAGAGATAAATTAGTTTTGGATAGAATTCGTTGTGACATGCTGTAAGGCTGAGGATATTCTTCGAATATAAAACGCGGCGGAAAAAGTATTTAAAGCAAGACTTTTACAAACATAACAGGTCAAACTGCAATGTGTTTTCGTGATTTCATCTTGCTTTCAAGTTAAGTTTCACATAAGTTAAAAAACTAATAACCGTTTTGTAAAAACTGAGTATAAATGCTATTGCACTCAAAACACCATTTTAGCGGCAGGTGCTAAAACCGCACATTTGCGCAAAACCAGCGTCAACTGCGAAGATTTTGTCGCAGCGAAATGCCATCATTCTTGCTACCGAATGGTTTTGTAGGTAATGCTTCTACATAATATTCACATTGTTCAGGTTCTAAAGTGCTGATAAATAATAATCTAGAAAACATTGTTGTGACAGGTTTCGTCATTTTACTGTCACTGCATGTAAAATTTGTCAGAACGCATGTGCTATGTGTGATGATCTGTTCGCTGTAATAATGTGCGTCTGGCTATACCTGAGTGCTTTAGTGCATAATGTACGCGCGCATATAAAAACTCCAGCGTGATAGCCAGGTCAGGTTAGCACACACGAAGAACACACACGCACACACATTACATGCATTTCTAGGACCTACCAACTTTTCACGTACAATTATACACATGAACAAAAGATACGTGTTAAAGTGAGCAACTGTACTATAGTATATACGCGGCGGCTGAGGCCGCCGCGTAAAAATGCTATCGCTGTGCGGTATAAACCATAATACGATCTGTTGACAAAATATGCCGACACATGCAGTGTGTTACATTCGCAAACAAAACGCTGTGATGTATGAAGGAAACAATAGGCTATGTGTACATAATTCATTACGATTCATTATTACTATGCACAAGCGCTGATGGCTAGATCACTACACACAGTACATTCGCCAGCGAACGTACCTAGCCTGAGCACACACAGTACAGTACACACACCCACACATCTAGTGTATTTTTGTGACCTACCAGATTGCTCAAGGTAAATTTACACAGTGAGCGGAAATACATGCTAAACGAGCACTTGCAATATAGTATATACGCGGCGGCTGAGGCCGCCGCGTAAAAATCTATGTTCATTAGTCTATTTAATAGATTCTGTTCAGCGGTTGCATAGTGCAATGATTAGCACTCTGGATTCGGAATCCAGTAGTCCCAGTTCAAATCTCGGTGAGACTTACCTTTTTAAAAAGTTACATTTTATTTTTGATTCAACTTCTTGATTTTACATTTGACCTGACTTGACAAAAGTTTAAAATTCACAACTTTTTGCGAGTTGAAAAACTTTGGAACGACTCAGCAGAGTATGTGAGCAGTATTTGGGAGTTAAAAATCATGTTATCCACAAAATTTAACCGCGTTTGATATTTTCTCTAGAATATTGACACTCATACCTCACAATGTAACCATTTCTCACTCAGCAGAAGAGCTTGTTCATTAGTCTAAGCTTAGGCTGCAATATGGAAGCTACATATGCTTGCTCACTGTGACCTGTAGAGATTACCACCTTGCGAAAGGCTTTAATGGATTATCTCAGTACCTAAGTACATTTTGTAAAACACTATATCGCTAACGGCCGATTGCACCAACTTATTCTCGAGCTATTCTTATTCTCGAGCTATTCCAGAATAGTTATTCTCGAGGTTTTATTCTCCAACTTTTCCACTGCACCATTAGGGAATAGCTCGAGAATAACTATTCTCGCGAATAGCTGGAGAATAACTTATTCTGCAGCTATCTAATCAAAATGTGGCTGCATCATTGTTATCCAAATCCAAAGCCTAGTAGACAGCCAATTGAGCTCGAGTATAGGCCAACATTAGCCCCGCCTACAGAGTCGTAGTCAGAGCAGATTTGTTTCTCGTCCGCTCACCAAATCTACGTCGACTTGAGCACAGTCAGTAACCTGATGGCAATCGAAACCCAAATGCGAGCAATTTTAAACTTCTTTGTTTTGTTATTTTTCCCTAAATAAATAATATATAAGCTAAATATACATGAATATGTTAAAAATACGGAAATTGGTAATTTTTTCTAAAAGTTATTAGGTTATTCTTCAGCTATTCCTGGTCTAGATCAGGAATAACTTGCACATTACAGGAGAATAGCTGGAGAATAAGCTATTCTCTAACTTTGGTTAGTGCAATAATGTTAGTTATTCTTCCGCTATTCCTGAGCTATTCCATAACTATTCTTGAGCTATTCCCCAACTTCCCAACTTCGAGAATAACTATTCTCGAGCTTAAATATTGGTGCAATGAAAATTAAATTTATTCCTGAGATATTCTCGAGCTATTCCTATTCTTCAGCTATTCTTTGTTGGTGCAATCCGGTGTAAGTTTCAATAATCTGAGTAGAATACTTAATCATTCGAATATTTTTGAGTAGAATACTGGAACAGCTGAAGAATACAGAAGGGTATCATCTGTTTAACGCTGCACATTCACTCTACATGTCAAAAAGGGGTATAGAAAACCCCTAAGTAGTTTAGTGGCCGCATCTCACACCGATTTGGGTGGGGTACGTAGGGTGGGGTACGTTGAGTGGGGTACGCCCATGTAGCTAGCCTGTCTGCTTTTCAAGGTCATATTGCTGCCTTATAGCTGTTGTCATGGTAACGACATGATCTATCTTTCCTCGTGCATGGTTAAAATTTGGTAAAAAAATGGTTAAGTTTTGGTTAATATTTTTTTGCTTTATGTGTAAATCATAGGCAAAATTTATCGATTTTTGTGGTTTTGCATGGTCATTAGTGTGTGTTTTGTGGTAATATTTTGGTAAGTAAATGGTCGTTTTGTGGTCAAAATAGTGTAATAATATTTTAGATTAATGTACAGAAAGTTAGATTAATGTATAGAATTTAATAAATATTACAGTATTTGGTCATAATTTAGTCCGTTTTTGGTCAAGTTTTGGTTAATATTTTTGCCTTATGTGTTAATCATAGGCATAATTTATCGATTTTTGTGGTTTTGCATGGTCATGAGTGTGTTTTTGGTGGTAAAATTTTGGTTGATGGTCGGAATTTAGTCAGTATTTGGTAAGCTTTTGGTCAATTCTTACTGTCTTATGTGTTAATCATAGGCTTGTTTTTGTGATTTTTGTGGTTTTGCGTGGTTGTGAGTGTGTTTTTCGTGGTTATGTTGTGGTTTGTGGTGTTGTAGCCGGTGGTAGGTTGTAAAATATATTAATTACTTATTGTTTATTAATTATTTTTATTACTATTATAACAGTTGTAGATAATTATTAACATCACATTCAGTAATATTTCACATTCATTTCACTCGCACATTAGTTCAGTATATTATGCCTGTGTAGTTTATGCCCTGTCACAGCAGTACACTTAAATCTAATTATCTTAAGTAATAGTCTGACGATTTTATTAATTTTGTTGTCATTCGATAGCCTTATTTTTCAGCAATAATGCGATCTAGTGTGTAGCCTTAGCTGATGAGGAGTAATAGTAGCTTCAGTAAAACTATACGCTATGTACTAAACGAAAATTTTACCGGGTAAACTCACTACTTTTACTAACTTCTGTATAACTCAAGTAATAATTTGTTTATCGCAATAATTCTTGTAGCATCATTTAGCCCAGATATTTCTGCAACCGAATAACTGACGGCTATCACTAGTTATTTACTAAGGCTAATGCAAAATGTGGTAAAAGTTGGTATTTTTTGCGTTATGCAGCAGCTAAGTTCGGTAATAGGTATCCTCGGTACATACTAAGTTTGGTCAGTTCCGCACACAGGGAATACGCACAGTAATAATATAACTTGCCACTAAAATTAAATTACAGCTCTTTTTTTCTTTTTTGTTTTATTAATAACAACATATTACGACAATAATAACATAATAGAATAACAACAAATACATATTACGACAACAATAACATAATATAATAACAACTACATATTACGACAATGACGAATTAAAATAACATAACAATACAATAATATATTAATATAACTTACAACAATACATTAACATTAACAGTGTTACAAACAATTCAATACCATAGTAATAGTAGTTTACCATTCGTGAAGATGCATGTGTAAAATCTTGATGTTTAGTTTATTTTCTCCAAAATCGATCAACGCATCTGCAAGCTGACTCTTGTACATTGTTCGGCTTAATTTCACCAGTCCATCGTTGATGTGCACATGCAAGAAATCTTGAGAAGGGACTTTGGATACAAAACGTAGAGAAAGCAAACGTTTCAGTTCTGCTGATGTAAGTGGTGATCCGTCTTCGGTGTGAACTTGATATTCCACGTAATGAGCATTGTCAGTTGAAATCACACCTTCTTCTACCTTAACATTTGGCATGTTCTTGTTCTTCTGAATATGGAAAATGTTGAACTTTAGCACTTTTTTCTTGTAGTCGTCAATCGTTAGTTCGCCCTTGGTAGTAAATTTGTGGCATAAGATATTGTTATAAGTATCCTTTACAATTGTAAGTAACTACTCATTTTCCTGACAACGGGCCAAGTAATTATTCAAAACTTTTGTTACATCATCCTGAGTTAGCAGTGGTCCTTGTCGATTGCCGATGTTTAAATGTAAAGTCTTCACCGTGCTGTCTTCAAAGAACTTGTCGACTGCTGTAGTTGTAAGTAACATGATGGTAATAGGCTTTTATAGTAGTATAGTAAAACTAATGTCTGTCTGTAGTAGTAAAGTTTGACTGTAGTGACTTCCCGGCTTTTATTGATTTACTCGCCGATATTAATACGACTGACCACCTCTAGATCTGTGTATTTTAAATTTATCGGCAAAATCTTTAACTATAGTGTCATTCTGTGACGGCCGTTGTTGTAAATGCTGTACAATATCTTTTAGTGAACATCCGCGACAAGAAATAAACGCAATATTCTCCACAAACATTAGTATTTAGGTTTTGAAGACAATAAGGGTTAAATATCAAATTTCCTCCAATTTTCTGAATATATTCGTTAAATACATCATATGGTTTATTGCCATAACTATCAAAATACTCGATATATTTATGTATGTAAAATGCTACCCAATGTTTACCAGGCTTATTTGCCGGGTCTGTATTTGCAATAAAGCAAGCTGGTCTAACAAATTCTTCTGGTTACTGATCCGCTGCGAAAACTTCCAGAAAATACTTTCTCATACACTTATCCCTTGCTACTGTATTTTCCAATTCCAAAGTATCCATAGTATTAAAGTATAGTAAGTAAGTGTAGTAAGTAATATTTATCTAGTAATAAATAATTAACTACTAATTCTAGTAGTAGAGTTAGTAGTATATTTGGTATAATTAATTTGTTGTTAGTGCAATTAGTAGTAGTAGCAGTAGTAGTAATTGTATTTAATTAGCCTTCGTTAGGCTGCATAATCATAAAATGGTGTTCTGTTAGAATTGAGGGCAATCATATTATCAAATTCACCATATATTATTAGCTGAACGCCATGTTTATATTGAGTTAGTGGAATACTAAACTGCATTGCTAAACTTAAGTCGCCTTCACGTATGAATTGCATTGCCCCGCTATCTACATTATCTGCAGTAAGATCAAAGGCAAACATAGTATAACCTTTTTTAAACTCATCATAGGTTATGTCTGTGCCTAGATTGCTATTGGACATATCATTAGCTTCATGTAAATATGTGTATGGAAAACTATAGTTGTACTCATTCCAGTGACATCTTAATGGGTATTTTGGAATATACTCATCACCACACTTTAGTGCAATTTCACTAACAGTACAATGTTAAAATTTTAGCGGGTTTCTGCCGAATGCTTCATTAAATACTGTTGAATCTACCATTGCCACAATGACTTGCCTGGGTAGTTGACCAGTAAAAATTGAATTTTCAACCACTGACTGTATTCCATTAGGCAAATGCCTGGACACTACCTTTGTTCTCCTCAGTGGGTATTTTGCCGTCTTGTTGTTGCTAAGATTGTCTTCAATAGCAAGACTTAGTGATTCCTGTGGTTTTACTTTATAAACATACCATCGCATATCCTCAACAATAATCTTATGCCTACTACTGGACAATAAACAAAAACTGTCTGAATTGCAATAAATTTCTATGCTCAAGTCACAATCGCTAAGGAGATAACGTTCCTGCTTGAATAAGTCACAATGAAGTGGGGCCACAAGTTCGACATAATTGCCGCTGGTAAATGGTTTTCCTCGATAAATCATGGCTGTACTACTTAAGTCTTCAAAATGATCTGCTGGGTCTTTGTAAAACATTGCTGTTTGTAAATGAGAATTTTTTGCATCCCACCCGAAATTCAGTAAGGTTTCCGTATACGCTTGCTATATATACACTTCCATATACAGTTCCATATACACTGCTAATCCACTTTTAAATCTATCTTTATCCGTAAAATATTATAGATCAGTATAGTATAAGTTTAGTAATTATATTTGTAGTATAAGTTTAGTATAGAGTTATAGTATTAAATTAACCGTAGATATCTTTGCGTCGTTTTTTTAATCTCTTAATGCCTTTTATGCTTTTCGGTCTATGACCAAGTCCTTCACCTGACTGCGCTAGATTATCGCCAAACTTACCAAGAGTTCTTCCTAGGGCTTGTTTGCTTCTTTTCTTAAGGTGGCGCTCAGGGGAACCGACTTTGGCGTTTAATTTTTTTCAGCGGCATTTTTGACCATAATGTCTTGAAGGAAAGTTGTTCAAAATGAAAATAGCTTTTATTTGATGTGCATATTGTGATAAAATTTTTTTTTAATTTTTTGGACAATTTTGTAGCCGTAGCAAAAAAATTTTTGTTTCCATATAAAATGATTACTCATATCATTGAAATATGCGGCTTCTTAGCTTTAAATTGATGTATTAAACTTAAGAATACGTTGAAGTTTTGCTGAGTTATTTAGCCGTGAAAATAGCAAATCCAAACTGAAAAACCTACAAAGCTGATAAATCTTCGAAAATGTCAATTTTTTGATTTAATTTTTTAAAAAATTGAGTATGGCTTTTTGTAACTTTTTCAACGGAAATATGGAGTCCTAGGAAAGGTCTAATTTTTGAAAAAGTGAAACGTGTGGGCAAACCTTACATTTTTGCGTATCGAAATTGACTACTTTTTTTGGACCTGGGTCCCAGCTGCCGTTTGCGATTGAGTTGAAAATTTGCACAATGAAAGAAAGAATATAAATGCAGACGTGAAAGTTTTTCGATTTTCAAATTTTGGCCCGCAGCACTTTTTGTAGTCGCTCAAACACGACTGATTTTTGAAAAATCGATTTTTTGCAAAATCAAAAATAAAAATGAAAAATCGAAGATCAATCACGTCTAGATTTTTGAGAGATCTTTCTATTGATACCAAGATCATCAAAATCGGTTGAAGTTTCGCTGAGCTAGGTCAAAAACAAAATTAGTGTGAATAGGAAATTCGACATGGTCATAAATTTTGACACATTCACATTAAAGTGCTGAACTGTATTGTAAATAGGTTTTTTTGATGTCTCTTTGATATACAATTAAAATGGTATTGCTATTTATTGCATGAGCTGAGCGCCAAACATGAGATTTGTTGCTGAGCGCTACCTTAAGTGACTGTTTAATATTTTCACCCTTTAAATAGTCCCCGGAAATATCACTTGCTGCACTAAGGGCTTGTTTTTCTGCTTCTAACCCGACTTTTTTAACAGTTGGCCATATTGTGCGGAAAACGCCTTTGAAAAAACTGGCTATGTCTGCTCCTCTCTAGTATGGTAGTCCTGCATATATTCTACCACTATCTACTTGCAAGAAATTTGCTTGCCATGTACCTACACTCTCTGGATAGTACGTTGCGCTCATGATGGACGAAGGAAGAAATATAAGCACAAAAAACAATTAAAGGAAGAAAATTAAGATATAGGAAGGAAGATTTTGTGGTGTTAAAACTAATTAGTAGTATTAATACTTTTAGTTATATTATTGGTTATTAGTCTTAACGTTTTTTAGTAGTATTATTAATCTTATTTACTTATTTAGTAATATTATTAGTCTTATTTACTTATTTAGTTGTGTTATTAGTAGTATTATTACTTTTTAGTAGTCTTATAGGTCTTATTTACTTATTTAGTACTTTTGTTAGTCTTTAGTGTATTTTTCGGAAATGTAGTTTGGCAAATAGTGTACCGTACTCAAAGCTTACCGGTACCCCACTGTCGTCGTTTATATTTATTTCAATGGTATCAAAGTTTTTTTTAAGGACTGTGACATAGTGAGGGTTATAATAAAAAGATTGGTCCTTAGCCTAAATTTTTCTGGTGTTGCCAGATTAAGGTCTATGAAAAGATATCCATGAGGCTTACTAGTTGCATGCTCAAAGGCTTCCATAAATCCTTTCGTTTTGCCAGGAAACATTTGTTTAGCTTAATTCAATGGAGTTAGCTTATCTGCCGGATTTTTCATTAATACTATATATTGAGTGTTTATTCGATGTTTGCGTTGATTATTAAAGAAAATATCCTGACTGATAAGAATTACACTGCAAGACCAATGATGACAACCACGAGTAAACAATTCTATTAATTTTTCCTTTAATTCACTCATTAAATTGTCCAGTACTAATAGTGTAGGTGTAGTCTTTAAGTACTCTATTTCAGGTAATCCTTTGATAAATTCAACGCCTGGCATAGCTTCATAGGCCTTTTTCCATTCACTATAACACCAAATTTTTCTCTTTGCAGGAGGACTAATAAGCTGATTTGCGTAGTTTACTAGTTTGGCAGACACAAGTCACAAACATTAACACAAACATTAAGTCACAAACAAAATATAATTATTAATACATAATACATTCATGAAATGACAATCATAAAGTGAAATAATAATATATTTTAATGAATTTACGACGAACTAATAGTATAAGAGGACGACATACACATTTTACTCTTGACGTTATTTTGCCTGAATTTCCTTCTTAATTTTCATCCATACATAGGCAAGTTTTTCATCAAAAGTACTCATAATATCACTGTCATTGCTTTTTAACAATAATTGTTCAATATGTGGATTTTGTCGGATTTTTTCTCTTGTTGAAGTCTCCAAGGCCTCGGGTAGTAGCTTCTCCGTCCATTCTTCTGGTTCTTCTAGACTGTCACCGATGTCTTCTGCCTTTGAAGCCGTTCAAAACATTCCAATATACCAATAGCAATCCCATGCTTTGTTGTATCGGGCTTTTTCTGACTGGCAATACTGTTCTGCACTTCGGTTGCTGAATCCATGGATGGCGAACGGGGCACAATAGTGTCTATTTAGTGGATCCAACAATTTGTGGCTATTGCGAATATGCTTCCGGCGTTCACAATTGCGAATATGCTTTTGGCGTTCACAAAAACTATTCTAAAAACTTTATTAATGCACTAGGAAATAATGAGATCATTCAACTGAGTTGTCGTAATGGTCTCACCGCATTGTTTGCACTCAATTATATTTCGTAAAGTTGTAATAAATCTTCTCTGGTTAAATATAGAGGACCTGCAATTCCAAACATTACCTGTGTATCATCTGCCATACAGAATTGTAGACTATATTGTTCTGCTATGTAAGGACAAAGAAGATCACTGGTGGTTGCTGTTGGACATTCCTGTGAAAGACACTTCCTTAGAAATTGCTGAATTTTATTGAACTGACGTAGCGTGAAAATTACACGAGTATTTCCCTGAACGATACCAACATTTCCATTCGCCTGAAGTTCAATCGTTGTTGGTTTACTAAATAGTGGGTTTGTAATATTATACTCGTTTTTCATACATATTTTATTTATGGTAAATGTGAAAGTAGCAGAAAATATAAATACTACTACCACCAAAAACCACAACACAATAACTTTATATTTACTTGATTCCATCGATACTAACATCGTAATTCACATGCCTTTTATTGACTAACGGACCGTAAGTACTGACCATTAACCACTGACTAACCATATCGACCGGCAATTAACTATTCTATTGACCAGCTAATGACCATTAACTATTCTAATGACCAATTATGAAGTAGTCTATTCTAATGACCATTAACTATTATACTTTACTCCTGACGATTTTTAATTCTTAGAATTAGTATATATTATCTCAAGTTAATCAGTTATATAATTCTCTCATATACTCAACAATGAAAGCCAGACAGCAAAAAGTAGCACCAACCAAAAGTCAATAAGAGATGGCTAAGTCAATAAAAAAACCATCAACCAAAAGTCAATAAGAGGACACGAAAACCATAAAGTCGGAATCAGACGTCAATAAAAGGACACAAATACCATCAAGTCGGAATCAAGCATCAATGGACACAAAGTCGATCCATCAAGTACCAACAATGGATTCGGTTACCAGCGGTTACAAATGCTTTGATTGCCCCAAGGTCTTTACTGTCAGGAAGAACTTATATCGCCACGCCCGGAATCAACATAACACAATGTTCCACAAGTGTCGTCTATGCGACAAGATGTACAAACGTCACTGTCACCTATCCCGGCGCTTTCAATCAAACCACAGAAGGCCCATGGTGAAGAGGATGGAAGAACTACAGAAGAAGAAGGCAGATTAAGTCCACACGGAAGATCAACCACGCAATGAAGTACAGGAGGCAAATCAACCCAGCAATGAACTACAGAAGACTAATCAACCCAGCAATGAACTACAGAAGATAGATCAAGTCCGAAAGATGGCCGAAGTACAGCAGGCAGACCAACCCCAGAAGATGACGGAAGAAGTACAGAGGGCAGAACAAGTCCGGAAAATGACGGAACTACAGCAGGCAGAGCAAGTCCGGAAGATGGTGAAAGAGGCACAGTGGGTATATCAAGCCCGGAAAATGGCGGAAGAAGCACAAAATGCAGATCAAGCCCGGAAGATGGCGGATGTACAGCAGGCAGAACAAGCCTGGAAGATGGCGAAAAAAGCACAGAAGGCAGATCACGCCCGGAACATGGCGGAAGAAGCACAGAAGGCAGATCAGCAAAAGGAACTCCAGAAGAAACCAGAACAGAATGCAGAAGAACTCACAGTTGACGAAATAAATATTACACAGGAACGGCTGACAGTTCATATTTTAGGCCAGTTTGGTCACATGTTAGAAGCTTGTTTTCAATTGCAGCAAGCTAAATATTATTTTTGACGGTTCATTTGCGGTAATATATTAATGAAAAAATTTATAGTTATGGTTAGTTAAGTTATACTGTCATTCGTTTTATGTCACTATGTTTATGCATTATGTTATCTATTATTGTCTATCTTATCTATTATTGATTAATATTATTGTCATATTATGTATTTGTTGTTGTATTATGTTAATTTTGTCGTACAATGTTACTTTTGTCGTAATAAGTTGTTATTGAAGTAATATGTTATTATTGTCGTATTATGTTATCATTAATAAATAAAGAAAATAAAGAAAAAAGTGTAGTATCTGTTTATAGGTAAAAAATTCGTTTAAGATTTAGACTTACAGGCTTGTTGTTGTTATATCCTTAGTATTGTTTAGTGGCGCAATGAAGCCAGACAATAGCTGCGGTCAATATACTTTGTTGTCACATAACTATTGCACAATACGTTAACTTTCGCGCCAAGAAAGCCAGACAATAGCTACGGTTGATAGTTCGTTTGAGGTAAGCCGTAGTGGCGTAATGAAGCCGGACAAATGTAATAACGGTCAATATATTCAGAGTAGTTGGTGTTAAAAATTTCAGTTGAAGCCAGGCAATAGCTACAGTTAAGGGGGTAGTGTCGCCAAAGCAGTCGATTTTGCGTAACTGTAAAACATTTTTAGAAAAAGATAAGACATTGTTTTTAATATGTTTTGAAAATATATGCTAAGGCAAGTATTTTAGCCAAGTTTAATTAAAATTGATGCAGTATACAGTTAGCAGTGAGGTCGCAAAGTCGGAAAAATGACGTTTTAAAAACCTATTCACATTCGATTTTTTCGTCACAATTATCAAATTATTTGTTTAGTTTGTTTACACAGACTAAAAGGACATATGTTGTAGTTTATGCACACAAAATTTAGTGCGAATTGCTTGAGTGGTTGTGGAGTAACACCTGTTTGAACTGTGAAACTGTGTGTAAACAGTGAAGTACTCACAGAAATAATGATAAATTGTGAAAAATTTAGACGCTTATTTCAAAATCAAAAGAAAAACGAACCTTCATTTTTCTTTTTTCTTATTTGTGGCAAAAGACTGTGCGTCGACACGTTATGTGTTCTTCACAAGCTGGCCAATCTGATATCTGGCTTAAATTTTTGAATTTTCATGTCCTTATTGTGTGATGTCTGGCTTACAATCGGTGATTGGTTCAAGATATTGGTAGATATTGGTAGTCTAGTGTCTGGCAGTAACTATTTAACACAGTATCGCATTGGACTAGTTTCTCAGTGAACGTACAAGTTCAAAGCAAAAAGATCTCTTTTTGCAACCTATGAGCAAAACTGCTTTCGCGACACTACCCCCTTAAGTTATTAAGAGGATATTGCGTAATATTGCATCATTTTCGCTACATATAACCATATCAATATCATTCATATCAGTACCATTGTCATCAGTTGCCGAGCATGGCGAAGGTTGTGAACATGACAGTGGTGGGAAAATTTGAAAATCCTGACGCGAAGCCTGTTGGCAAGTATCGACCAGAAAAATTCAGCGGTACTGTGGTAAAATATTATGGTTTAACCTTTTTTGTATTTAAACAAGGCAGTTTTGTATGTCTAGGTGGTAAATCAAGTGATCAAGTGACAGAAACGACACATGAATATGCAAAAAGTCTCGGTACTCAAGTAAAATCAATGAGTATGAGAAATATTGTAGCCCTCAGCAGTAGAGGACATAGTGTTGACCTATCTTTACCTCACTCAGTAATAAATAACGCAAGCTTAGAACCTGAATTGTTTTGCGGAATTCTATTCAAGTGTAAAAGTAAGACAGTTCGCCTATTTCACACGGGAAAGTTTTATGTTACTGGTCTAACGGACGAATCAGACCTTGATACAGTTTGCAGTGAAGTGATAGCATATGCTTCATTATGCCAACTACCGTAAAGGCGTGTATATATTCCGTGCTATATGCCCTACTCCAGTTTATACTTTTGTTACTACTAAGTAAACTACTATTGCTATGCATAATAATCAGTATATTTTATATATATTTATTATACATGTACTTCTTGTTAATATATATGTACCTTTGTTGTATTTATGCATTGTCGATATTACCGTACTATATACTCACCGCAACGACGTTAGTATTTTCCTCAGGTTGTTAAGCCCTTTTATGTGCAATATTGAATTGTTTGTAACACTGTTAATGTTCTTAATGTTAAATGTATTGTTGTTTGTTCTATTAATATATTATTGTATTGATATGTTATTTTAATTTGTAATTGTCGTAATAAGTATTTGTTGTTATATTATGTTATTATTGTAGTAATATGTATTTGTTGCTATATTATGTTATTATAGTCGTAATATGTATTTGTTATTAATAAAATAAAAAAGAAAAAAGTGCTGTAATTTAATTTTGGTGGCAAGTTATATTATTACTGTGCATCTGAACGTATTTCCTGTTTGCGGAAAATTAAAGACTGACCAAACTTAGCTACAGTATATACCGAACTTAGCTGCTGCATAACGCAAAAAATACCACATTTTGCACTGGCCTTAGTAAGTAACTAGTGATAGCCGTTAGTTAGTGAGCGGGTGAAATGAATGTGATGTTATTAATAATAGTAATAATAAATAATTAATAAACAATAAGTAATTAATATATTTTACAACCTACCACCAACAACAGCACAACAAACCACAACATAACCACAAAAACACACTCACAACCACGCAAAACCACAAAAATCAGAAAAACAAGCCCATGATTAACACAAGAGACAATAAGAACTGACCAAAAGCTAACCAAATACTGACTAAATTACGACCATCAACCAAAATGTTACCACCAAAAACACACTCATGACTACAGAAAACAACAAAAATCGATAAATTATGCCATGATGAACATATGTATAAGGCAAAAATATTAACCAAAACTTAACCAAAAAGTGACTAACTTATGACCAAATACTGTAATATTTATCAAATTCTATACATTAATCTAACTTTCTGTACATTAATCTAAAATATTATTACACTATTCTGACCACAAAACGAGCATTTACTTACCAAAATATTACTACAAAACACACACTAACCACCATGCAAAACCACAAAAATCGATTAATTATGCCTATGATTAACACATAAAGCAAAAATATTAACCAAAACTTTACCATTTTCTTACCAAATTTTAACCATGCACGAGGAAAGATAGATCATGTTGTTACCATGACAACAGCTATAAGGCAATAATATGACCTTGAAAAGCAGACAGGCTAGCAACACGCACCTACGATCCCTACCCACTTCGCACGATCCCTACCCAATCCCTACCCAATCGATCTCTACCCAATCTGTCATCAGATGCGTACACTATACTACTCCCCTAAAATGGAAAGCTTGGGAAAGAGTGCTGAAAATCTGAACAAAAGTGAGTAAAACCGACTGATCTTCCAAAAATTACAGCATTTGTCGATGTCGAGCAAAATAATGCCAGAGAGTCGCCGCAAGAAGTTTGAATTAATTCATTCAGGCATTCACTCATTATAAAGAGAACTTTTGTATCAAAAAGTCATTCCTCCTTTGTTGAGTTACCTACATTTGTTGCAATGCTTGGGGTCGGAAATTCAAGCTGACCTGCTGGTTAAATGAAACCTACATTAGCGTTTCTGTTTTCAGACCAACCACCTGCAAAACAAATAGACAGAAGGCAACAGGTAGCTTTTTATATCGAATGAATGTAGGTGTAAAGCCTAAGTTCGGTTCATACTTGTCCTTAAGATCGTATGAGTAGAGATTGGACAAATGTTAGTCAGCTGTTGCGAAGCATTGACATAATCGTTTCGTCTAATTTTCGCATAAGAAACTAAATTTGAGCTAGTCTGACAAAAAAAGATGCACCACTTGTTTAGTAGCATAACTTCTGCGACTACTTGCTGTACTTGCTGTAAATTTGTAGGAAACATTTTTCCACTTAAAATTTTCTCATTTGGTCTGGTAGTTTTCCTAGAACTTCTTAAGGACTTAAGTATATAGACGAAGATAAGAACGAGTATGAACGGGTATAAATGTTCACAATTCGGTCATCATAAGATAATTGGACCTCCGCAGAAAATATAGATGTCATTAAATAACATAGGATTATTTTCTCCAAAAGTTGCTCTGCAATTTATGTAAGTGGCCACGTTTAGTGCTAAAATTATCCTTCATTAGTTTTTTGTCATAATATTTGTGCAACTGGATCAATGTATAATTAATGAAATGTGCTCACACCTAGCGCAAACTCTTCCCATCGGCTATCTTGGCAGCGCGGTAGATGCGTTGCACAGTAACGGCCAAAAAGGTACCCAAATGAGTACTCCTACCCAAATGGGTCCTTCAGGTACCTAAATGATTACCCCAGCGTTATGATTGGGCCCTGCAGGGTACCCAAATGAGTACCCCGACCCAACTGGGTTTCAAAGGTACCCAAATGGGTACCAGGTACCCAAATGGGTACCCCAGCGTATCTGATTGGCTGCTGGGGGTAGGTACCCAAACGGGCAGGTACCCAAATGGGTACCCCGCCATCAGCTTAGCCTTTAGCTCCGCCTGCAATCGAGCTACCGTAATCCCGCGTGCAGCACTGAGCAGTGTATGTGACGTTGCGGGTAATGCTGCCATTAGATTTTTTAGCTTTTTTCTGTCCTAAAGACTTATTAGAAGACATAAACAAAGTCTAAGGGGTTGTTCAAAAATTTAGATTTACTGGATTAGATTAACTGAATTAACTACAATAACTCAACATAGAATTTTAGTATATTTCCAAGAATTTGCCCATTTATGCTCTTGACACAGAGGAACTACTGTATCTAATTTGAAAAATGTCTCATGCTTCTGTGTTGAGTTATTCCAGTTAATTCAGTTAATCTAATCTAGCTAATCCGAATTTGTGAACAGGCCCTTAGTTAAAACTATTATATTTATTTTAAGTAACCGCTGTACAAAATGGTAGTTTTTTGCCTTCTTATACCATTTTTCAAAAATATCTCATTTCAACTGTATTTTTGTTGTTAATTAAACTCATTTTGTAAAGTTTCATCAGTTAAGACTTTGTTTATGGCTTGAAATAAGTCTTTGGGCAGAAAAATGCTAAAAAATCCAAAGGCAGCATTATCCGCATCGTCACATATACTGGTGCGCGCGGGATTACGGTAGCTTATTGTAGGCGGAGCTAAAGGCTGCTGCAATCTGATTGGCTGATGGGGGGTACCCATTTTGGTACCTACCCGTTTGGGTAGGGGTACTCATTTGGGTACCCCCAGCAGCCAATCAGATACGCTGGGGTACCCATTTGGGTACCTGGTACTCAGAGTACATAATAGAGTCTCACTGTATATTGAAGAAGAGTGAGACACTCTCCTGCCTGCCTATGTTCTAGCGCAGGCAGATGCGCTGTAGCCCGTTTCAATAAACTCACAGGCCCACAAATTTGTGGGCCTGTGAGCCTGTGCCTGTGAATTCTGTTTCAATATCTCACAGGCACAGGTCACAGCTCACAGGCCACAGGCCACAGGCACAGCGAAATTCATATAACGCGCATATAACAGCAGGCTGTTTTTCAGCAGCGTACCTATGTGCGTTTGCTGGCAAGCCGAGCATGCAGTCACATTGTGTGCGTCAACTTTATAATAGTGACCTGTGCCTGTGGCCTGTGACAGGCAGCATTTCATGCTTATTGAAACGGGATTCACAGGCACCTGTGGCCACAGGTCACAGGCCCACAAATTTGCGCCTGTGGGCCTGTGAGTTTATTGAAATGGGCTACAGGTCGTTTTCAGGCCACATGTTGCCGTTCTATGCAACATGTGGCTGACCAATCAGCGCGTAGATTCTCAGCGTGACACACTTTGGTATATAATCGCTGATGCGTTGATAAGCATTAAGATAGGGATAAAACGTTAATAACTCATTTTTAATAAATTATTTAGGTGCTAAAACATTACAAAAGGTTTGCAAATACCTTTGTGGAGATTTTGACAAATTTTCAGCGAAATTGAGGAAAAAATTTTTAAGAAATTGAGAAAAGTTTATATCTCAAAAGTTTCTCCGACAATTTCGCTGAAAGTTTGTCAACATGTCCACAAACGTATTTGCAAACATTTTGTGATGTTTTAGCATCTAAATAATGTATTAAAAATGAGTTATTAATGTTTTATCCATATCTTAATGCTTATGAACGCATCAGCGATTATATACTAAAGTGTGTCACGCTGAGAATCTACGCGCTGATTGGTCAGCCACATGTTGCACAAAACGACCAGCGCATCTGCCTGCGCTAGAACACAGGCAGGAAGGATAGCGTCTGACTCTTGTTCAATATAGAGTGAGACTCCTGCTGGTACCTTTGTGGCCGTTACCACGCTGCCAAGCTGACCGATGGGAAGGGAGTCATACTCACTGTCATGGAAAGTCACTCACAGAGAGTCATACTCACTTCTATGTACTTACTCTTGATTTGGTGTATTCTATTTTGTTTTAATTCTGGTTCATCCTAAACCAATACACTACAGTACCGACCAAAATTACTTGCTACATACTCAGGAGTCAAAACGGAGTCGGAGTCACTTGATGCCGGAGTCAAACTGTATAGTTATGTGTACGTTGACTCCGGAATTAAATGACTGCGTCTGCGCAGAGTCTGTAGCAAGTAATTTTGGTCGGTACTGTATAAGGTAGAGCAAGTAGGCGGAGCATTAAACTCCATATGTGCCACTGTCCTGACAATCATGCCGATAATAGTTTGTCTGGTGGTTTAGCTGAAGACCGGTGCATACTCGTCCTTGTCCTTGTCTCTATGGTTTTGTTGAAAAATTTCACATTACCAGCTTTAAATTTTAAAATTAAACTTATTAAAGTTGTGTAATAGTTAAATAAACTAATCTGTATATTTGCCGGAATAACGACGTTAAAATGCGTAAACTGTATTTGTGACTATCGTTTTATTCAGACCAATTTTGCTTTATAGCTGTCTTGCTATATCTTTTCAACATCTGCCCAACTTTTTTCATAAATAATTTCGTACTCTAACTACTCATCACAAAGACTTCTCGAGGTATTGTACTAACAGCATTTCTGGTGACTTCAGAATAACAACAGACCTCTGAATTCCCTTTCTTTATTCTCAATACTCGATTCTCATTACCCAATCTTCAAATGGCACCTAACCCAATGTTGGTCGGAGTGAGCTACATCATTCTGGGCACCACGGGTATGATGCTGAACCTGATCGTGGGTCTGATTCTGAGCTGCCAGAAGGAGTTTCGCAAGCCGGCCTTTTTGCTGATGGCGAATCTGTGTTTTGTGGATTTGGTGGAGTTGATTGGGGCGGGCTGGTATGCTGGGCTGCGATTGGCTGTGGCCCCGAACGCCGTCTACTACTCCGACGTGCTCATTGGCTATCCCATCCACATCTGCTGGTGGACGGGCGGCGCCTTTTTCTGCCTCATCGCCTTCAATCGATTCATCGCAATCAAACATTGGACAAAAATCGACCTCATTTTCGGCAAAAAACCGCTGATTTTTTACATGATAGCACCGCACGTCATTTTGTGGACAATCTTCACGTATTATTTTTTTGCTGTATCTCATGAAATTTTGATTTTTAGACTTCAATTCTATACCTACGATATCCCGGGCGGGTTCGTAGCCTACTTCAACTCGGTTTACTGTATCACAGGCGGTGTTACTCAAATCGTGCTCAACGTGCTCACGCTAAGAGCAATGAAAACGGCCTCATCTGCTCGTAGCGCGGCCACATTGCAGCAAGAGCAAAAGCTGACGATACAGTGCGTCTTTAATAGCGCTTTTTTTCTCTGCACCACCACAATGTATCAAACTGTATTTTTTCTGCTACAATTTACTACCTTCATGCCGACAATAGAAACGCTGATTGTAATGCACTGTATTTGGATTGGCAACCACAGCATTAACCCAATCATCTATTTATGCTTTAATAAACCGTTGCGGGCTATCGTTTGCAAGAGACTGCAGCGGTCGTTGGGTCAAAGCTATAACTCTGTACTCACCATTCCGAAAACGTCCAATACTCAGAATAATTCTCAAACCTAACCAAATGCTATAAACGCGCTGCGTTATTCACCGAACAAGTTCAAGACCTTCGGTGGAGTGCACCAAATCGGATTAACTGACGATTCGCTTATACCGATAAAGGCTAACATAAATTCCTTAATTCGGTGTAAATCCGCAGCAGCTATGAAGAATAACACAGTTGGCGCTTAAACTTTAGGTAAAACTGAGGATAAACTGCGATTTAGCTGGGAGTCAGTAAATAAATTTAACTGGAGTTTAACTTCAAGTTAATCCAATTGAGTGCAGTCCACCAAATATTTCAAATTCTAGGTGTTGCGTTCGCTTTACCTGCTGAGCGAACCGGCACCTGTCAGAATCAAAGAAACAACGGAGCTAATCAGCAAATGTTGTGGATTTAGCACAGTCAAAAAATTACAATTATTTTTTCTGCTTTGAAAACAGTTAGGGTGGATTTCACAAAGGTGGTTTTTTTAAACCATGGTTTTAGCCATTTTATAGGCCTAGTTTTCATTATATTTTAGTGCTAAATATGGCGTGATTCGTTACGAATATATAAATTCTGGGTTTTGGAAAACCTTGGTTTTAAGAGCGCATTGCACGAAGGCGGTTTAACAAAACCTTGGTTTAACTATGAAAACATAACACTGATAAAACACTGAACAAAAAACTGCTTGCGCTTTTATATTAAAATAATAAGCTTTTGTCCTTGCACGTCAGCTATATGTTCTACTTAAGAATTTGAAATTTTTCAGTTTTCTGTTTCTTGCGATCCTCCATATTCTAAATATTCATTTTATTTAATGCCACAGTTTTTAATTATTTTGATTTATTCCAGTACACTGTTAAATTTTTTATTTTCGTTTTTTTTAACTCTGCGTCAAATGGAAAATCGGAATTTAAAAATTTATTGAATTTGATTTTCATGTTTTGATTGCCATTTTTTGCCAACAGAAGTCAAAAATGAAAATCCGAAAACAAAAATTGAAAAATAGAAATCGAAAATGGAAAATAAAAAAATTGGCAAAAATTCCGCTTTAGAGAAAAACGGCAAATTGAACAAACAAATGGGTCTATGTTTTGATCTTTTAGTCAAAAATTACAAATAAAACCGAATTATCGGTTTGGTGCTGCTACGTTATTTACAGTGCGTGAAGTATATATTAATGGATGATATTAAAGTTTGTCCAGCCGGCCGGCGGCCGGGCTGGCAAAGAAGTCTGGCCGGCCGGCCGGCCGGTGAAAGCTAGCCAGCCTAGCAGAAATTTTAGAAAAACCAAATTCATCCAAATCATAGGCCAGCATAACAATCCTGCCGATTTGTTATGCTGGCCTATGATTTGATCGATCGGGTGAATGTGGCCCGCCGGCCGGCCGGCAGATTATATCCGGCCGGCCAGCAGGCTTTTACCGGCACCCCATGACCCGGTTTCATCTCTCATAATAACATGATGCATATATACCTAAAATATCCGGCAATAGCTGTGGCAATTTTCAACACATCACATCCGATTATACTGTTTCGCCGCGGCTAAAATATTTGTCTAAAATAGACGGCTATACATAGCTGCTGTCAGCATTGGCTATTTTATCAAAGTAAGCGGTTGAGTAAGTCAGGAGGCAGTGTGTGAAAAATTGTTTAGAAAGAAAACTAGATGTTAAAATTCAACTGGACTCGATTTTTGATGGACTGGGGTATATGAAATCGTGATAAATATACATAGGAATCTAACTAGCACAATAAAAAACATGACAAAGAAACGTTTCCAAAAGAACTGTTCTATAAATCATGCTTGTTGAAATGAAAACGTACTGACAACAAACTGAAAATAACTAAGTTCAAGCATAAACAGCTACGACTTGTACATTCAAAATGAATGATATTTGAAATAATTTGAAAACCAGCCTCGGTTTTGGTTTTCAATTTGAGCAGAATATTCTGAAAATCTGAACGCTGGTTTTCTTAAACCACCTTCGTGCAATGCAAACGGTGGTTTAGAACGAGCACATAAGGTAGAAATTCACTGCGCTGTATCGCTAAAACTAGCCCTTAAACCATGGTTTTATAAAACCATCGTTAAACCACCTTTGTGAAATCCACCCTTAGAGTTAAATTTTGTTTGGTTGTTAATTAACATTTTTATTCACAACCTATTAAGCAATAAACATCGAAACTATTATTGGCTGTTGTCATGTTAACTTTTAGTACTGCTTCTGTCAAGGCTCGTTGGTCGAGTGCAATGATTCTCGCTTTGGGTGCGAGATGTCCCTGGTTCAAATCCAGGACGAGCCTAATTTTTTTCTGAAGCTCAATTTTTTTTCTAAAACGCAATTTTTTTGAAACTCAGTTATGTTTTAATTCGTATACTTTTAATTCACTAGTGGACTCCTATTTTCTACAAGGGCTTAAAGTGGTATCTGAAAAATCCTTCTTAAGTTTATCTATTACAAAAACATGTTCATGCTTAGGTCTTTTTTCAAGCAATGGCCGCGTTTAATATTTCCCGTGGAATATTGACACTCATGCCTCATAATGTAACCACTACTCATTCAGCAGAAGAGCTTGTTGAATGTTTGAAGATGGATAATTTAATGTGCTTTAACAAATGTTTGTACCTACCAATAATGGTTTTGGGTGCAGGGTTATGGACAATTTTTTTCTAACGCCCAGAAGGTGTCCGAGCACTGGTCGGTGCACAGGCCTCTTTCACCTCTTTCTTGTGTTGAAGTTATACCTGTCTACGAGTAGTACTACAAACAAGGTCGAAGGACAAGTTTGTATGGACGGGACCAGAAAAAACGAAGACACCTGGCAATAGAACGAACAGTGTTATTGAGAAAATATGTTCAATTAATAATTCACTTTTTCATTATTCCTGTTGTGCCACAGAACAACAGGTCTTTAATTTTGATTTTGGCGTTATAACACTAAACTGTGCAAGAATTGGGTCTGTCTGTGTGTGTAACGTCAGCTCGTGTGTGTGTGTGTGCGTGTGTCACCTAGATTTGCAGTGTATTCGTCGCTTAATTCTGTGCAGCTTCCCTCAAGTTAATGGACTGTATTCTGCTAAAACACCAAAATGCCAAGTCGAAAATATTCAAAAAGAAGCTGCCGGAGTGGAGTTGAACCACCAACCTTCCGTTTACGGATCGGATGCACTACCGACTGAGCTAACCGGCCACATACAAAGAGTCGATGCCAAGCGGACTCAACTCAAATGTGAAACGGAGCTGATTCCCTGTCTAAATATAAAAAAACAAAAGTTTGCAATAAAATTAAATTCAAATCGAGAATCTCATACGTTTAAGCACCGTGGGTGCTTTCCATTTTTCAACAAATTCCATGTTGATAAAGGTGTAGCTCTTGTAACAGTGATGGTAGTTAGCGTGACCAGTCATTGACGGTTTACCTCACCTCGGTAACGCCGTACATGAAGCTTGAAACATGAAACATGAAACTTGAAACATGAAACGTACTTAAGGTGAACCGACTTTGGCGTTTTTTTGACCATAATGTCTTGAAGGGAAGTTGTTCGAAATGAAAATAGCTTTCATTTGTTGTGCATATTGTAATAAAAAAATTTTTTAAATTTTTTGGACAATTTTGTAGCCGTAGGAAAAAAATTTTTGTTTCCATATTGTAGTGGTTTAATAGCGAGATATATAGTAATACTACATCAAAAGTATAAGTACGAGTACAGTTTTTTAAAGACCTATCCTTTTTATATTGCACAGAAATGTTTAGGTTTGTCACATCCCCGCCCATTTCTGTGAATCAGGTGCATTGTTTGTAATGAGCAGGGAGAGTTGTTTAAACCGCAAGTTGTCCAAAGGCTTTGTCAGGATATCGGCCACCATATGTTCTGATGGGTAATAGTGGACAGAAATTTCACCAGCGCTAAGTTTCTCCCGGGCAAATTGCAACTTAATGTCAATGTGCTTTGTACGTTCATGCTGAACTGGGTTTTTTACCATGGCTAAACAGCTCTGATTGTCTTCATACAACTTCGTTGGCTGTTTTCTCTGAAAACCAAGGCTACCTAATAACTAGCGCAGCCAGACTGCCTCCTGAGTAGCAGCACAGAGCGCTATATATTCCGCTTCAGCTGTAGACAAAGCAACGTTACTTTGTTGCTTGCTGACCCAGGAGACAAGACCACCAGCCATCATAAACACGTATTCTGTGCTGACCGACGGGTTTCAACATCTCCCGCCCAATCTGAATCAACAAATCCAACCAAGGGAAAAAATTCAGAGCTACGTGTAAACTGTAAACCCATATACAATCTGCCTTTCATGTATCTTAGGATCCTTTTAACTGCTAACCAGTGTTCCACACCGGGGTTCTTGGCATGTCGGCACACAATCCTGACCGCTGCTGCTATATCTGGTCTAGTAGTGAGCGCAGCATACAGTAACATTCCAACGGTTTTTTGATAATTCCGTGGTGAAACACTTGAAGAAGGTTTATCTAGCCGTCCTAGATGTAGCCCAACTTCCATTGGCGTTCGCGCTTCTTTTGCTTCTTCCAGTCCGAACGATTCGATCATTTTTGTAAAGTACTTTGTCTGATTGAGGCACATGCAACCTTTTTCGCGATCTCTTGTAACTTCAATTCCTAAGCAATAGTGCAGCTCACCCATGTCGGTCATCTGAAATCCTTCGGACATAGTTTTCTTGGTGTCTGCTAAGGACGAACTGCAACTGGACGCAATGATCAGGTCGTCTACATACACAGCAATCAGCACGATTGCGCTCTTTTCCGCTTTCGTGTATACACAGCAATCAGCAGAATTCTGACAAAAACCACGACTTTTTAGATATGCATTCAAAGATTGGTTCCAACATCGTGCCGCCTGCTTTAATCCATAAAGGCTTCGCTTCAGTCGACAAACCATATGTTCTTTTCCTGGAACCTCAAATCCTTCCGGCTGCTGCATATAAACTTCTTCGTCAAGATATCCATTAAGGAAAGCCATTTTCACGTCAATCTGGTAGACTTCCATGTCATATGCGGTGGCGATCGCTAGAATACACCAAATGGACTGAAATCTCGCTAAATGGAGGTGAAAATGTCTCTTCGTAGTCGATACCAAATCGCTGAGAAAAACCGCGAGCTACAAGCCTAGCTTTAAATCGATCGATGCTGCCATCCGCTTTTGTTTTCATGCAAAAAATCCATTTGCAACTAATGGCTCGACGGTTTGTAGGCAATGGTTCTAGTTCCCACGTCCCAGTATCCATGAGGCTTTGATATTCACTCTTAGCTGCTTCCATCCATTGATCTGCATACGGGCTATTCTTTACTTCCGTGATGGTCTTGGGAGGCTGGATAGAGCAACCCAATGAAGCATATTCAAGCAATTCTGCATCTGGGACACCTTCTTGGACCGACTGACGGCCAATAAGAGAGACCCCCGGACTTCCGAAATCTGGGATCTTTACTGAGGCAACTTCACTGACAGGAACGCGCTTAGTTTCCTGTGGTGATGCAGTGGTCAAATCTGCTTCCACAAACCCCACCTGTACTTTCTCAGGCTCAAATCTCACATCTAGACTAACGAGCACTTGAGCCGTCGCCTCCACAACCATCTTATATCCCGGTTCTGCATACCCAATAAATTTGGCCTTAACGCTTTTAGGATCCAATTTCTTTCGCTTGGTTGCAGGTATGTGGACATACCCGTAGCTTCCAAAAGCTCTGAAATGCGAGACATCGGGTTTTCTTCCAAACCATGCTTCAAAAAGAGTGATATCAGGAAGAGCAGTTGTTGGACAGCGGTTACGAATATATGTTGCAGTGCCAACGGCGTCTGCCCAAAACTTACGTGGCAAATTAGCAGAAAACAACATGCAACGGGCAAATTCCACAACTGTTCGATTCATGCGCTCTGCTACGCCATTATGCTGAGGTGTATACGGCTCTGAAAATTGTTGAATAATGCCATTTGTTTCACAAAATTTTCTAAATTCGTTTGATGTATATTCTTTGCCATTATCTGACCGTAATAGTTTTACTCTTATGCCGGTCTGATTCAAAACCATAGATACATAGCGTTTAAAATGATCTAACACTTCTGCCTTTTCTCTCAGAAAATACACATAGGTGTAGCGTGAATTGTCGTCTATTAACGTTAAGAAGAATCTTTTCTTTCCCACCGACTTTGTACTCATCGGACCGCAAATATCAGTATGTACCATATCAAGTGGACTATGAGCACGCTTACCCTTTTTGGTGAAGGGTTTTCTTGCTAGTTTTCCTTCAGCACGGGCTGTGCAAATATTTTTATCATCGTGCTGCTTATCAGCCGTTACTTGCAAACCAGTGACCATGTTTTCACGAAGTAGTTTTCTTAGACTTTGAAAATTTAGATGACCAAATCTAGCATGCCACGTCTTTAGTGTGACTGAATTGGAACTATTTGTAACATTTGCTTGATTAGCCACGTATGGTCTACACAAAAGCCAGTACAAATTGCCGTCACACTTCCCTGTAGCTACTATTTTACCATTTCGGCGTAATACACAAATTTTCTCGGCAAACTAGACCTGGAGACCTATTGCGGTCGCAGCTTTCACAGAAAATAAGTTTTTAGTAAGTTTGGGAACATAGTAAAGCTGTTTTAGTGTTCCCATTTGACCACCTTCCAGAGTTACATTCACATCCCCGCGCCCAGTAGCCTTAACAATTCTACCGTCCCCCAAAGAGATATCAACCGGGATATCGAGCTGCTGGTAGCTGCTAAAATAGTGGCGCTGGTTAGTCATGTGTTTTGTCGCAAACGAATTGATCACCCAACCGTTTTTTCAAAAGCATTACTTTCTCCCACCAATAGCAACTCTGGTCCGTCATGCTCACGAAACTCCGTTGAGTAGTTACCAGATTCGTTCTGGTTTTGCCTTGGATTGCGGCAGTCTCTAGCCATGTGGCCGCGTTTACCACAGGCGTAGCATTTAATCACACTGGACGACTTACGCACAGTAGAAAAATTACTCTGCTTAAAATCAACCACTTTCCTTTGTGAGCCAGTTTGCCGAACTTTGTTGCTGTCACGTGCGGTAAGCGCTTTTGACTCGGATGCTTGTCGCTCACCATCTCCGTCACGTCTTGCTTGCTCATGACGAAACCGCGCGACGACGAATTCTTTTGTAAGATCATCAGGTTCGCGAGAGTCCAAGGCCGTAATCAACCTATCATAAGAAGGTGGTAGACCAGCCAACAGTAAAGTCGCAAAGTCTTCATTAGGAACCGGAGCCCCGATTGCAGCCAGTTGGTCTGCTAAAGTCTGAAGGTCATTCAAATACGCCATCAGCGACCCACCTTCTGCCATCCGGAAATTCAGAAGTTTTCTCTTCAGAAAGAGTTTGTTCGATAATGTTCGCCGTTCAAACTGGTTCGACAAACGATTCCACGCACATTGTGGGTCTTGTACGTTCCTCACGTGTATCAGCTGACTATCAAAAACAGCTAAGCAGATAAGGGCCAAGGCTTTGTCTTTCTTTGCTTGGAAAGTCGAACGTTCAGCGCATGTAGCATTATTTCGCAATTCCGCAGTCCCAGCTACATGGCCCCACAAACCTTCTTTTTTTAAGGACCATCTCCATGCGGAACTTCCAATTATAATAATTGGAGTCATTGAGTTTATCGAGTTTATCGACATCATTTCCTGTAGCCATTAAAATCGAGCAATGGCTGGGCACATAACCTGTAGTGGTTTAATAGCGAGATATATAGTAATACTACATCAAAAGTATGAGTACGAGTACAGTTTTTTAAAGACCTATTCTTTTTATATTGCACAGAAATGTTTAGGTTTGTCACACATATAAAATGACTACTCATATCATAGAAATATGCGGTTTCTTAGCTTTAAATAGATGTATTAAACTTAAGAATACGTTGAAGTTTTGCTGAGTTAATTAGCCGTGAAAATAGCAAATCCAAAATGAAGGGGGGGGTGGGGGGGGGGGGGGGGTGGGGGGGGGGGAAACCTACAAAGCGGATAAATCTTCGAAAATGTCAAATTTTTGTTTTAATTTCTTAAAAAATTGAGTATGGCTTTTTGTAACTTTTTCAACGGAAATATGCAGTCCTAGGAAAGGTCTAATTTTTGAAAAAGTGAAACGTGTGGGCAAACCTTACATTTTTGCGTAGCGAAATCCACTACTTTTTTTGGACCTGGGTCCCAGCTGCCGTTTGCGATTGAGTTGAAAATTTGCACAATGAAAGAAAGAATATAAATGCAGACGTGAAAGTTTTTCGATTTTCAAATTTTGGCCCGCAGCACTTTTTGTAGTCGCCCAAACACGACTGATTTTTGAAAAATCGATTTTTTGCAAAATCAAAAATAAAAATGAAAAATCGAAGATCAATCACGTCTAGATTTTTGAGAGATTTTTCAATTGATACCAAAATCATCAAAATCTGTTGACGTTTCGCTGAGCTAGGTCAAGAACAAAATTAGTGTGAATAGGAAATTCGACATGGTCATAAAATTTGACACATTCACATTAAAGTGCTGAACTGTATTGTAAATAGGTTTTTTTGATGTCTCTTTGATATACAATTAAAGTGGTATTGCTATTTATTGCATAAGCTGAGTGCCAAACTTGAGTTTTGTTGCTGAGCGCTACCTCAAGTAAGATTTTCTATTTTCGTATTTTTTTGGTAGGTTTACGTACATTTTGACCAGATAATTTTGTTGGCAGCATCTTATATTTCCTGCTAAATGTAGTCATTTGATGGTCATGAAAGAATGAATACACTTCTCACTCATAAAAACAACCCATTTCTACATAATTTGTTGTAAGATAATGAAAACTGCTTCAAGTTTTTGCATAAACAACTTATTGTAAGATTGCATAAAAACGCATTGAACTTTTGCATACACATTTTACAATAAGATAATTATCTGCTGCACAACAGGTTTTAGCTGACCTGCTGGTCAGCTTACTTGAACGTAATTCTTAATACTTACTGAAGGTTTTGCCGCAGATTGGGCTTGTTGTTTGAAACCATTCCTGCATCAACGGCACTATTGATTTTAGTTGTTATTTTGTATCTGTCCTGTATTTTAAATTGCAATACTTGTATTTTCAGTCATTCACTTTTCACAATTTTTCTGTATCTTCAACATTTTTCTCACAATAAAATTGATGTAGGCAAATCCAAAGCCTATCTGGTTGTCTATTATAAAGAACAGTCTGGACAGTGTGATCAGTTCTAGAAAACAATAACTGATTGTGATATCAGCCAAATGGCGACTTCTAGTTGGCTACTCGGCAATGCAATGCAACGGGTCAGCAGGGTTTGCAGTTTGCACCGAACAGGGCGAAGTAGCCCAGCGTGCGTGTATAGGTAGGAAAGTAATCGCAGGAAAGAGTGTCACGCGACCGACACTACACTGATCACATATGTGTTCTCTTGTTATTTATTTCTAGATTGCGCGATAAATTCAAGACTGAAAATGAAACATGCTGCTAACCGCGACCTCTGGAGCTTAAACTCCAGTCTGTGAAGTCTAACAGAAAATTTTTTCGGGATAGATTTATGCACAAAATATTGATTATTGTTATTGTTAAAAGTTTCAGACGATATTTCATTTTCATTTTCATTTATTTTTATTTAACTCTATTTTTGATTTATTTATTTATTTAAGATCTATTTAGTTTACCTACTTTAACAGCGGTATATGTATTGATTTTTACATAACTGCAGCCATCATGTCCGTTCAGTCGACAAAATAGTAGGTACATAATGTAACAACTTAACAAGTAGCTCTCAAAGTGGCAAGGTCTGGGCCCTGAAACAAAAAGAAACACGCGATCTCATTACGGAAAAGAACAAATTCCACGCATCAATAGTACAGCGAGTAGTCACAAAAATCACGCCACCTGTTTTTTCTCAGCTATTTTTCGGTCAGACTTTAGGGTTATTTATTTCAGATGATCTGACGGAAACTGACCCGATGCTGAAGCGAGACCGCAGTACTGGCAGTGAGCGTCTGTCGGCGCGAATCAAGCGGCGCGACAGTTTGCTGAAGCTGAGGCCGGAAACACAGAAAGCCCTGGAAGGCGTCTGCTACATTCACAAACACATTCGGGCCCAGCATCAAGACTGGAGGGTGAGGGAAGCTATTGTCTGTGTAGGTCATTATGCCTTGAGGGGCTGGGCCCCCTGTCAAAGATCTAGTCACTCTTGAAGTGGCACCCCTGACGCTCCAGGGCTTTGTAATGGAGATGAGCACCGCACCCGAGGGCGGACACGACAAAGGATAGTTCTATATGCATCCGTACCGTCTATGCATATGTACCTTTAACTTACCTACGTATGTACCTTACCTACCATGGTCCGGCTTATACTCGTCCTTGTTCATGTCCCTATCATTTCGAGGATAGGGCAATTCCAGGAAAACTGCCTGGCTAAATAAGCCAACTTCAGTAGTGGTCACTTGCAGATCGTACCTATGCATAAAATTAGCCGAAACGCTTTCGTCAATTCTTCTCAGCAGCTGACCAAAATTTGTCTTGTCTTGCTCTTGTGTTTTTAAGTTTAAGTATGAACCGGGCTTAATATGCTCATATTGTCCTTAAGCTACACTTATGATCAACTACAAAAATTTGCTGGGTATCAAATTGACTGCTTTGTAATGGGTGGGATTCACAAAGCCTGTTTAACTTATACTCGGTCTAAGTCTTAGACTGCGTTTAAACGCAGTCTCCCTAAATCAGCGTGCAAAAAATCGCGTGATCGTAACGAATTCTGCACACAAAGTTTCAAATATAGAGCGCGTTTTTCTAAAACATGATTCACAAAGGCTGTTTAACTTAAACGCAGTCTAAATCAGCCTGATTTTCTAATAGAAACTTAGACCTGCCCATACGGCCGTCCAAGCTATGTTTAAGTTAATTATCTTCGTTAACCGACATTCTAAAAACTTTTGAAGAGCCACCAGTACTTTACTTGGCTATTTCTAACTTACCATTGATGTTTCGGACCTATTTTTTGCAATTCTAAAAAACCATGTTAATCTGGCTAAATTGTTTTAAACGGTTAAAACTGTCTCATAAATTCATAAGTTGGACCCAGACATGGTTTAAGCTATGCAAAAGTTAGATAAAGCTAGATTTTGTCACGTTTCGTAAATGAGGTCGTAAATGATGCTACGGTAATTTTAACAGCTTACAAAATGCTTAAAATAGTGCTTTAAGGTCTATTTCAGTAATTTTCAGAACCCTAGACTAAACATAGCACTTTTTTTAAAAGTCCAAATGTTTTAATTTGTGTGAAAATTTAAGTAAAATTACCTAAATGCAACATTTAACAACTTAGTGGGCAGGCACTTACACACAAAAACGATTTGCTTATGTAAAAAAACTATTGTCAGTGTTAAACGAGCGTTTAGTTAAACAAGGTCTAAACGGGGTCTGTGAATCAGACTTAGACTGCGTTTAAACGAGCGTTTAGCTAAACGCTCGTTACGAAATGTCCTAAGCGTCTTTACCATTGCAATAGAATAAGGTGATAGAACGATATAGAACAATCGTAATGAAAATACACACAAATTTCGTGAATCATGATTATCTTAGACCAACGTTTTAGACAGCGTTTAAACGCAGTCTAACTTAGACTGCGTTTAAACGCGCTTTGTGAATCCCACCCAATGAGTCTAAAATAGTAGGATAAAATATGTAATTCATCACCTCGGTTAGCTACATTTCATATGGTCGACAACAATTATATATAAGTATAACACAAAAACAATTTATTGTCAAAACATGTTAAAAGTACCTAATAACATTAATGTAGCATAACCAGTTTACACAACTATACAGACTTCGAAAGTTTGAGGTTAATAAAATAAAACTAAATAAATAATTTCCCAAAAGTTACAGTTTACGCATGACGCTGTTGAAATTTTGCCTTCATTTTTGTTCTTCTGATTTTAACCGAAGTGAGCTGCCATATGTAATATCCGGGTGGGGTCCGCGGGCTACAGGATGTGCAATCCGGAATCATATCCGCAGCTCCGGGTTCTCCCGGGGGTCCGGGATATCCGTTCCTTCCCGGTCTGCCACTCATTCCCTTATCGCCCATTGGTCCCATGGCACCGAAACTACCGGGTATCCCGGGCATACCCTCCCGGCCAGGAGGTCCCATTGGTCCCATCATCCCAGGGGCACCCGGATCCCCAGGGGGGGCGGATGCAATCTGTTGGCCACTGTTACCAGGGGGTCCTTTCGGGCCGGGACGCCCCATTCCCCCTGGCATACCCATCCCCCCTGCATCCCCAACCGGCCCCTGGCGTCCGGGCATTCCGGGGTCCCCCTGTTCTCCTACCGGTCCGAGGGGTCCCATGCCTCCGGGGGGTCCAGGAGATCCCGGTTCCCCTGCGGGACAATTGACACACATTGTCAGACCCTCAACTGAGCCTGGCATGACCCTTCCTTTGGCCCCTGGCTGCCCATTTTGTCCCGGTTGTCCGTCTTCCCCATCGGACCCCGATTTTCCTGGGGGTCCGGGGGGGCCAGAGGGTCCCACGTGACACGTACAGCATGTCCCACCGATAACCATCATGCCCCCTCCGCCATTTCCGATGACACTACCTGTCATGACCACAGGACCTCTGATTCCTCCCCCACCAGCGTCACTCCCCCCATTTCCATTCGCTGATCCGCCATTTTGACCATTTGCACCTACAGTAGGATTTTGTTTTTCATGACATTTTTTCTATCGCACAATTTCATGACCTTTATTTCGTGTCGCAAAAAAAGTGTAAAACTTTTTTCAGTGTTGAGTTGTTTATGACTTTTTATTACGCAGATAGGTTTACTTCGACTTGCGGAATTTCGAAGACAATAAAGAAATATGTCAGAGATGAGAAAACGAAAATAAATTTTCATTTTTGATCGGTTTTAGCTAAAAATTTTGTCGTTGATATTTCTTACATTGTTTTCACTCCTGAATCCTGAGGGGCCGTTCATATACGATATTCAGAATCTCGATCTTGTATGTAATTTTGACTAGATCAGGTCTCAGGTGAAATGTTTTACGTTCACGTAATCAAGCCATTACCTAATCAGTCATAAAATTTACATAAGCAACTTAAAGTGCCGGAGCGAGATCGTATCACTAACACTCTCAGTTCAACCGATTGCGCGAGCCTGTCGCTACAAGTGATATTTTACAACAATAATTTTAAACTTAAACAAGTTTAAACAACAAATATTTGAAACGAACTTAAACTAAACGATGGCTACTCTTGCTATTATCCTTCTAAACTTGCCATTCCCATAGACCTGTCCGAACAGCCAATGAGCGGTTCTTTTATTCCGTTGGCTCGCCTGCTCAGCCACCCAGATTTCGCGGCTGATGTCACGTGACCTGCTTTTACAGAATGCCAGTTGGTGGTATAAATGCGATCGCAGAGACTGCAGATAACCGTAGAGTATCGGGAGAGCCACAGCGGCACTGACAAGAGCTACTGTGGCAAACACCACAGCACAGAAGGCCGATAGCCGCAACCGTCTGTGTTCCCAATTATCCATCACAATTGATCGGGTCATCTGTAATGGATTTAGCGTTTTAGATTTGACATTGATGGCTAAGAGTCGGATTCAAATTGCTGAGTCAGAAAATCACTTTGCGTAATATTGTGCGTTAGAGCAAAACTGTACATTTGTAAAGCGTCGTATATACCTACATTTAGTTTAGATGTCTATCGATGCGTTAGCGTGTAAGTCAAACAACCAACTTAAAATGAACAAATTTACGATAAATGATCGGAGAAAACTTGAAAACTGAAAATGTCCTGATTCATTGAAGAAGGAAAAAGTTTTGCTCAAGTTATGAGTCAAACACTGGGTTAGTGGATTGCACCAAAACAGAATAGCTCGAGCAAAAATGAATTCTTCATTGCACCAACATATAGTTATTCTGGAAGTTAAGGATTAGCTAAGGAATAGCTGAAGAATAGCTCGGGAATAGCGTACCTAACAATAGCAAACATTATTGCACCGACCAAAGTTAGAGAATATTCTCGAGCTACATATTCTTTTACAATGTTCAAGTTATTCCTGGATCCTAATCTAGAACAGGAATAGCTGGAGAATAGCCAAATAACTTTTAAAAAATATTTCCATATTATAAATTTTCAACATATTTAAGCTTATTTTGCTTGTGGACGGTGAGAGGACCATAAACGAATCTGTTTCCGCAATCAGTTTGTAGGCTGGGCTTATTTAGGCTTATTCTCCAGTTTAATTGGCTGTCTGCGAGCTTTTCATTGGACAAAAATAAAAGGCACATTTTTGGAAATTTACGGTATTTTTGCTGGATCACAAGTGAGGGTCCCCCGGAAATTTAGGGTATTTTTGCTGGATCAGAAGTGAGGGCCCCCCGGAAATTTAGGGTATTTTTGCTGGATCAGAAGTGAGGGTCCCCCGGAAATTTAGGGTATTTTTGCTGGATCAGAAGTGAGGGTCTCCCGGAAATGTCTACTCCATAACATGCATGGTTGGTTGTTTTGTCTGTGGTTTTAGCATTTCTTCAGTCGGAAGTAGGAAGGAACTAGGAATCAGTCTTACAGTCGTATATATTAAGCTTAAACTTAGAATACAGCTAATCCGCGCAATCCATTTAAGCATGAACAGACGACTTTCTGAAATAAAATAGCTTCTGATTCGATAAAATAATGTACAAATAATTAACATGACCTAACGCATACCTTCCAATGAGAAATACGAACGAATAAAACCGCATGTTATGGTTAAACTTCTAGTTTTATAACAATTTTAAACCTTGACCTTTATCTGGAAGTAAAATCGAATTACTATCAGCATTTTTTAGACAGCTGACTTATTTTGGCAGTTTTTTTAAATTTCTATACACCGTTTTTAAAGTCAAAATTAGATTGGGTGTTTTAAGAGTTTACACAAACATTGTAAAAAAACATTTTGGGTTAAAGTTCGACCGAAAGGTTATTGTGTTACGTTAAGGTTAATTTTGCTGCTGCGTTTTAAACAAATTAGATTAATATCGACCTGGTCAAAGTTCAAGCTGATATAAAGATTTTGACAAAATGGTAGCACTCGCAAACAAAGATAATGTTTTGCAATAAACCAAATTACTGGCTTGATTGTTTTCACATAAATGAAGAATCATGTAAGTTAAAGAAATTAGATTAACTAGATTAATCAGCTGAAATAAAGAACTAGCTGTAGAGCGCAGTTCTGCAGATTCAGGGCGGTTTGAATCCCTCTTGGGTCATTCCCGATGCTATCTTTAAAGTCTGACAAACAATAGTTGCACCAGTTGACAAAACGAAACTTTCGAACTTTCGTTACGAAAAGAATAGATCTTGACTATCAAGAGTCCAGCAAGTTGGCGCAGAAGTCATGCCACTGAAACAAGTAAGGGACAGACTCTAATGACCAAAGTTTGTTCTAGATGATGGAGGATTGGAAGTTCGTTGCCATGGTGATCGATCGTCTGTTTCTGGTTCTGTTCTGTCTGGCCTGTTTCCTGGGCACCACCTGCATTATCCTGCAGGCCCCCACTCTCTACGACACCCGACGTCCCATCGAAGACCCCCTCTACCAAGAACACTCGCCAGCATATTGCACCCCACTCCCGAACATGACCCCTTGACGATTTCAAGTGCTAACATTCCAGTAGACACTTTTCGCGGTGGAACACAATCGCCGGGAATCAAACTGCGGCTGCTCGCGTCAACGTCAACAATGCTAACCACCACACCACAGTCTATAAGTCTCGTAGACCTTAGTTCTTAGTTACAACACTTAATATCCCCAATACATTTTATATTTTATGTAAATTGGAATTTTGTGATCTGTGCGCTAGTCTAATGGAATTTTGTGAACTGTGCGCTAGTCTAATCAATCTTTCTCGAACAAACAAACAAACAGCAACAACAAAAATTCTTTTCGTTTCAACGTGTTCCTACTACTATATATATGATGATGATATGAGAAAATTATCTAATTTGAGCGCCAGTTGATTGGTTTTTTGGCGACCCCCTTGGATTTTGTTTATACTGCTTCCAATTATTTCCCATGCCACCCCATTTACAAAACTGAAATGAAAAAAGCCGCAGCTGCTACATGCTGACTGCGCTGAGCCTTCAAAAATTGTTTTTTTGGCAAAAATTGACCTTTCGAGTGCGCTAACTTCCTGACGCTATACCCTAGCATTTACATGCCGTACATTATTCTTGTTCAGCGACCACAAAGCCTACATAGATTTGTTTGTTATGTGCGATTAACAGTTCTTGACGCTGAATGGATGCAACGTACTAAGCATTTTTATGCTATTTTTTTCAAACACAAATTGCACAGAATTGTCAGTAAATCTCTCATAACTCCAGTAATCCTTGAGAACCTCAAACCAAATTCACTACACTTGGTGCTCATTATATATGTCATATTCATACAAAAAATGAAAAAAATCGAAGCTGGGGTACGAGGTCGTTTTCGCCAATATATACAAGTACCCACATCACTATGAAGCAAAAGTTACCTAGTTTAATTGCATAACAATTAGTAGCAGCCAGTTAGTTTTTATTGGGTTGCCGACAATTTGCACAGCAAAAATTGGGGCAACCCTTCATTTTTGTCGTGTCCGTGTCGTTGTTGTTGGTGGTGTTGTTATTCGTGTTGTTGATGTCCTCAAAATTAGTGACTCGTTTTCCTCAGCACCCCCCTCGTCGGATTGCTCCCAAACTTTAGTTGTGGGGTCTCCCCCCACCTTGGTGACCCCCTAACCCCACGGGAAGCCGACTCACGTGATCGTCAAAAACTGAGGTTTTTCAAAAACAAGAACTCTTGTGAACTTGAAAGAGTCCTTGTTCTTTTTCAAGAACAAGAACAAGGACTCTTGTGAACTTGAAAATTTTTTGTCAGCTATTTGGACAAAAACATGCCCCTAGGGCTAATTTGGGCCCATAAACACAAATTTGAGGTTGGTTTTTGCCTAGAACCCCCCCCATGACTCCCTATAGCCCCCTCAGGGGACCCCCCCAAGGGGGTCCTAAGGAGTAGCATTTTCGAAATGGAGATTTTGATGTCTCTGGGTGTGATTTGGGCCCCATAACACGAATCCGACGTCTGTTTTTGCCTAAGACCTCTCAGGACCCAACTATGAGCCCCTCAAGTCACCCCCGTAGGTGGTGCTAAGGGGACAAATTTTTGAAATTGAGATTTTGGGGTGTATGTGGGTCATTTTGGACTTCTGAATGCTGCTATGATTTTCATTTCATCTATACTTATACTGTATACATACATACGTTACGTACGTACCTCTAAAGCAACAAAAACGTGCATATTTACCATTATATAAGCAACGAAAATCTATAAATTCTAACTGGGAAAATCAATCGAAAACAACGATATGGGTTTCAGCAGGAAAGTCAAAAACTCCTATGTCTACAGCAATATATGACCATTCTACAGTAAGAACGGCATTGACTGTAATTGTCACAAAAACCTGGTACAAAAAACAATGCGTTACCTTTTAAAACATAACGTAGTATGTGTGTATGTCGTGCCCTCAAAGCTAACTTGCCCTCAGAACTAATAGTGAGTTCTGAGGGCAAGCAGGGCTGCCCATAGAAGTGATTGCAGTTGAGGCAACCCTCACAGCCTATTCTTTGTTAGACTAAGCATTAACACAATGAGTATTATTGAGACAAAAGTGAATAGTGAAGACAAAGGTCAAAACAGTGGTAATTACGTTTTCCAAGTTTCAAACTGTATTTTTATGTATGTAAATTTGTAAAAAGTAGAAAGGTCTAGAAACTGTATTTCATTGTCCATGCGAAGACACACATACATGCAAGTCAAGTGCTTATTTGAATTTTTGTTGTGCTAGCCTGAAAGCAGAATTGAGCTTAAAAACATTCAAAGTTAGCGAGCGCCTAGAACGACTAGAGCACTATCCCATATTTAATCTAAAAATTTTCGCTAAATAAACAGGTTGGACCATTTCACTTTTTACAAATTAAAAATACAATTTGAAACTTGGGAAACGCAACTACCACTATTTTGACCTTTGTCTTCATTATTGACTTTTGTCTCAATAGTACGATGTTAATCCCTAAACTTAACAAAGGATAGGCTGTGAAGATTGCCCTCAACTGCAATCCCTTCTCGGGGCAGCCCTGCTTGCCCTCAGAACTAATTAGTTCCGAGGGCAAGTTAGCTTTGTGGGCACGACATGTATACCGTAACGTGATGACAGCCTCAACCAGAGCGCTATTTCTTCAGTGGTCCACGATCCATGTTTTACTAACTTCTGGTTGCAGTATTCCGGGTACTTTTGAATGGCGACGATAATAGGCTCGTTCAGCATTAATCCAGCGCGACTGATAATCCATTGGCCGGCACCCTAACTCAGCTCCAACGGCTGACCAATCACAAACCGTGGAAAACTGATTGGCCAAATGTAACGCATCCTAATCTGACAGAATGTGCCGTCTTGGCTCCGTACTGCAGAAATCCATGCTTTATTCTTAGGTGGCGAAGTGCCATAAAGTTTAAAAAATGCAAAAGAAATCAGAAAATCAAACTGCGGCTGCTCGCGTCAACGTCAACAATGCTAACCACCACACCACAGTCTATAAGTCTCGTAGACCTTAGTTCTTAGTTACAACACTTAATATCCCCAATACATTTTATATTTTATGTAAATTGGAATTTTGTGATCTGTGCGCTAGTCTAATGGAATTTTGTGAACTGTGCGCTAGTCTAATCAATCTTTCTCGAACAAACAAACAAACAGCAACAACAAACATTCTTTTCGTTTCAACGTGTTCCTACTACTATATATATGATGATGATATGAGAAAATTATCTAATTTGAGCGCCAGTTGATTGGTTTTTTGGCGACCCCCTTCGATTTTGTTTATACTGCTTCCAATTACTTCCCATGCCACCCCATTTACAAAACTGAAATGAAAAAAGCCGTAGCTGCTACATGTTGGCTGCGCTGAGCCTTCAAAAATTGTTTTTTTGGCAAAAATTCACCTTTCGAGTGCGCTTACTTCCTAACACTGTACCCTAGCATTTACATGCTGTACTTTATTCTTGTTCAGCGACCACAAAGCCTACATAGATTTGTTTGTTATGTGTGATTAACAGTTCTTGACGCTGAATGGATGCAACGTACTAAGCATTTTTATGCTATTTTTTTCAAACACAAATTGCACAGAATTGTCAGTAAATCTCTCATAACTCCAGTAATCCTTGAGAACCTCAAACCAAATTCACTACACTTGGTGCTCATTATATATGTCATATTCATACAAAAAATGAAAAAAATCGAAGCTGGGGTACGAGGTCATTTTCGCCAATATATACAAGTACCCACATCACTATGAAGCAAAAGTTACCTAGTTTAATTGCATAACAATTAGTAGCAGCCAGTTAGTTTTTATTGGGTTGCCGACAATTTGCACAGCAAAAATTGGGGCAACCCTTCATTTTTGTCGTGTCCGTGTCGTTGTTGTTGGTGGTGTTGTTATTCGTGTTGTTGATGTCCTCAAAATTAGTGACTCGTTTTCGTCAGCACCCCCTCGTCGGATTGCTCCCAAACTTTAGTTGTGGGGTCTCCCCCCACCTTGATGACCCCCTAACCCCACAGGAAGCCGACTCACGTGATAGTCAAAAACTGAGGTTTTTCAAAAACAAGGACTCTTGTGAACTTAAAGAGTCCTTGTTCTTTTTCAAACAAGAACAAGGACTCTTGTGAACTTGAAAATTTTTTGTCAGGGATTTGGACAAAAACATGCCCCTAGGGCTAATTTGGGCCCATAAACACCAATTTGACGTTGGCTTTTGCCTAGAACCCCCCCATGACTCCTTATACCCCCCTAAGGGGTAGCATCTTCGAAATTGAGATTTTGATGTCTCTGGGTGTGATTTGGGCCCCATAACACGAATCCGACGTCTGTTTTTGCCTAAGACCTTTCAGGACCCAACTATGAGCCCCTCAAGTCACCCCCGTAGGTGGTGCTAAGGGGACAAATTTTTGAAATTGAGATTTTGGGGTGTATGTGGGTCATTTTGGACTTCTGAACAATATGCACATATATATAATGAGGTTTGTCGCCAAAAATAGACAATCCTTTGCCGAGAAAGAGGGTCCCTTACTGTCGGCAACCTGTTCAACGCCGAGAAGGACTAATGTCTGTTATGTTTATGCTTGCATTTGTTCTGTTTGTAAAAGCTTCAAGCCAAGCGCAGTCAGAATATGCTGAATTTATTGCAAATATGTTACTGTTTATGATACATGTAGTTGGTGGGGGGTGGGGGGAAGAATCCCCCAAAATTCAACCCCGGGGAAGGGAGGGGGGTCCCGCCAGGCAAAAAAAAGGGGGAAGGTCCCGGCAGGAGTAAATTTTGGCCAAGTGTTATATGCGCTATTTGCGCTACTGCGCTTTTTGGGAGAGGTATTTGCGCTATAAGCGTTATCGAAGTTGCTAATGCGCTATAGCGCTTTGTGTGAGTGCTATTTACGCTATAGGTGCTATTGAAATTGGTATATGCGCTATTTGCGCTACGCCGCTTTTTGGGAGTGGTATTTGCGCTATAAGCGCTATCAAAGGTGCTATATGCGCTATGACAAATAAATCAATGTCGCTTAATCAACAAAGCTTGTGAGCAATAGCTGTTCTTAGAATGTCATAAACAGTAACATACTTGCAATGAATTCCGCATATTCTGACTCCGCTTGGCTTGAAGCTTTTACAGACAGAACAAATGCAAACGTAAACATAAAGGACACTAGCTCTGTCGGCGTTGAACGGGTTGGCGACAGTAAGAGACCCCCTTTCTCGGCAAAAATGGATCTATTTTTGGCGAAAAACCTGATTATATGTGCATATCGTTCAGATGTCCAAATTACCCACATACACCCCAAAATATCAATTTCGAAAATTTGTCACCTTAGCACCGCCTACGAAGGGGAACTTGCGGGGCTCATAGGGGGGTCCAAAAAGGTCCTAGGCAAAAAAAGACCTTGGATTCGTGTTCTGGGGCCCAAATTACACCCAGAGACAGCAAAATCTCAATTTCGAAAATGTGACCCCTTAGGACCCTTTTGGGGGGTCCCTTGAGGGGGCTATAGGGAGTCATGAGAGGGTTCTAGGCAAAAACCAGCCTCAAATTTGTGTTTATGGGCCCAAATTAGCCCTAGGGGCATGTTTCTGTCCAAATCTTTGACAAAAAATTTTCAAATTCACAAGAGTCCCCCTTTCTTATTTTTCAAAAACCTCAGTTTTGGACGATCACGTGAGTCGGCTTCCCGTGGGGTCAGGGGGTCACCAAGGTGGAGGGAGACCCCACAACTAAAGTTTGGGAGCAATCCGACGAGGGGGGTGCTGAGGAAAACGAGTCACTAATTTTGAGGACATCAACAACACGAATAACAACACCACCAACAACAACGACACGGACACGACAAAAATGAAGGGTTGCCCCAATTTTTGCTGTGCAAATTGTCGGCAACCCAATAAAAACTAACTGGCTGCTACTAATTGTTATGCAATTAAACTAGGTAACTTTTGCTTTATAGTGATGTGGGTACTTGTATATATTGGCGAAAACGACCTCGTACCCTAGCTTCGATTTTTTTCATTTTTTGTATGAATATGACATATATAATGAGCACCAAGTGTAGTGAATTTGGTTTGAGGTTCTCAAGGATTACTGGAGTTATGAGAGATTTACTGACAATTCTGTGCAATTTGTGTTTGAAAAAAATAGCATAAAAATGCTTAGTACGTTGCATCCATTCAGCGTCAAGAACTGTTAATCGCACATAACAAACAAATCTATGTAGGCTTTGTGGTCGCTGAACAAGAATAATGTACAGCATGTATAACGTAATAATATATATATATATATATATATATATATATATATATATATATATATATATATATATATATATATATATATATATATATATATATATATATATATATATATATATATATATATATATAACGTTCCAGTGTTTTGTCACATGTAGCAACTAGAAAGGTTATAATATATGCCAAAATATTTTTTACGAATTCCTTGTATTCTTTAGATTACAGAATTTTTGCGTATTAAAGTTCGCTTCCGACATGAAGTTTTTTATCACTTTTCATCTTCCTGCGCTACCATTTGAGAAGAGCAGGAAAATATTTTAGTTGCATTATATGTGGGCTATATGTGGGCTATGTAACACCAGAGTTTTAGAAACAAGCAGCAGTTTCATGCAAATTTTTTTAGTAATTTTATGCTGCCAAAACTCAGTACTTACAATAAGTTTGTCCCTGCCGCGTAAAATTTTCGAATAATTGATATTTTTTAAAAATGCTTCGAAATCTTAAACGCCAACGGCCCCGCCACAGCCCGGCCAACGCCACAGCCCCACATGTACACCTATATTTGTTTATTATACAGGTTTTAAAATCCAACATGACGTCAAAATTTAATAAAATGTTGCGCCGTGGATATGCATGTACCTATCATTAGGCAGTCATTGACAGCGACTTTTATTTATTTTTACGTACCTACATAAAATCACATTTTTGTTCCTTCTAAAGAAGGAACTATTGTTTTGAAACCAACTCTGCATAGTGTGAAATTGACGCGTATATACTGGTCAGCATGTATGATTAACGTGTAAAGTCAACTTGGGAATTAGTGCTCGCATATTTTTTTCAAATCGCAGTTTAGCAATTCACAATGGTCAAAATAAAATCACATTACCGATGCGGTAAATTATGGTTTTATTTAAGTTTTATGATGTTATAATTTTACAAAATGTTAGTTTTCCAAAAATTGTGCAAGTTCTAATCACGTGACTTTCTAGGCTGTCATATTTGCCTTTTGGAACTGTGTTAGTGATGAATCAGTTATAGCCGACACCGTTCACCGGTGCCCCAATGACTGGGCGTAAAAGCCTTACACACCTCCGGCCTAATAAAGCTAGCTCAGTGTCAATAAAAAAACTAGGCAAAGGGTTGGTCCAGGGTTTATTTGGTGCGATTTTTTGGCTATGTTATGGAATTTTCACTCCGCAAAGGTACAGTACCAGTCAAAAATAGATACGTATGCTCGATCGAGCACGAGCACTTATTGACGTCATCATTATTTCAATTGACTGCTCGCGCGCACTTCGAGCAGTCAATTGGGTTGCTCGAATTTTTGTCCAATTTTTGCTTCGAGCAGACTTCGAGCGTTCAAGATTGGGTTACAATATGTTGGCTTAGCGGAGCGTATGACATGGGTGTATATATACTACCCATTTTTTATGTAATGTAAAAAAATTGGTGACTGTTTTTAAATAATTTTCAGTAGACATCAGAAACTGGACATTCATTGTCGGTTGTAAATGTATGGTTTTACTCAAAATACATTTTATGTATACCTATACAATTATGTACCAATTTGTAGAAATACTTACTAATAATAATCTGATATATAAACGACTATAATTCTGCAAAATAATACACATAATGGTTACATTATTATTATGAAATGTAATTTACAGTAATGATAAACATTTATTCTTTATTCGCAAGGACCTAATTTGATTCAAAACTATTGTTTCGTACTACTGCAGTGTAATAACAGGTTAAATTTCCCGACCAACCATATGTATGTAGTTGCTATCTGGTCCAGTGAAGCAGTCATAAATTGATGTGCGTTAGTGTAATGTATCAGGTGTACCTAGTACTACGGTGACGTTTCACAAAAATAAACATTTATGTACTAACAATTTAGTGTCGATATAAGTGCTGCCAACATATCCAGAAACTAGACAGTTTATTGAAATTGAATTAGTTTTATATCATATAATAGTAATGAAAATTAATAACAGTGTTTTAATTATTACGCTAAATCTGGTAACTAACATTTTGTTGTTATTGCTGCCAATTATATATCATTGTTATTACGGGTATTTTGACCGTGCCCTCTACACCCAGTTTTAACCACACCAACTGCATCAAAAGCTGGCAAAGATATTTATTGGCAAGTCGGTGTCAATGCTGAATTTTAAACCACAAATACTTTTCTTGATAGATAATGATATCCTAAAACAATTGCATACATTAATGTTAAACGTCGGATTCAGTTTTTTCATTTATTCTATAATAGCCGACCGTCACATGTGTTTGTTTGATTGTCACTTGTCAACAAAACCAAATTATTCGAAACTTTAATTTTAGAATAGGTTCTCGTCATATATTTCGGCAATCAATATAATGTGACTAATACATCGTTTATTATTAAATTAATATTAGTAAGAAATTGGTACGTAATTAAACAGTTGAATTATAGTAACTACATAAAATACATTTTGAAATAAGACCAAATATTTACTGCTGGCAATGTCCAGTTTCCTGTCTACTCAATTTTTTTAAAAACTGTTGCCAAAAATATTTCAATATTAATAGTAACAATAAGGCTACGTATGTATATACCCACGTCAAACACTTTGCTAAGTCTACATATTGTAACCCAATCTTGGGTGCTCGAAGTCTGCTCGAAACAGAAATTGGACGAAAATTCGAGCAACCGAATTGACTGCTCGAAGTGCGCGCGAGCAGTCAATTGAAATAATGATGACGTCAATAAGTGCTCGTGCTCGATCGAGCATACGTATCTATTTTTGACTGGTACTGTACCTCCCTTTGGCCGTTTCCGTGGTGTGTGTGTTGCGTTTGTGTGGGGTTTTTGTGGTTTTTGGGGTGGTTTGTGCGGTTTTTGTGTTTTTCCTCCTTTTTTTCCCTGTTCTTTCCCTCTTCTGCGGGGTCCTGCGGTCAAAAATACCAAGAAAGGGATCCCGAAATATATATAGAAACATCCGAAAATATTTAGAAAAAACCCAGAAAAACTCCCCAAAAAAAACCTAGAAAAAACCCAGAAAAACCCCAGAAAAAACCTAGAAAAAACCCAGAAAAAACCCAGAAAAAACCTTGAAAAAACCCAGAAAAAACCCAGAAAAAACCCAGAAAAAAACCCAGAAAAAACCCAGAAAAAACCCAGAAAAAACCTAGAAAAAAACCCAGAAAAAACCCAGAAAAAACCCAGAAAAAACCCAGAAAAAACCTAGAAAAAACCCAGAAAAACCCAGAAAAAACCCAGAAAAAACCCAGAAAAAAAACCAGAAAATCCTGGAAAAAACCCAGAAAATACCCAAAAAAAACCCAGAAAAAACCCAGAAAAAAACCCAGAAAAAACCTAGAAAAAACCCAGAAAATACCCAGAAAATAACCAGAAAAAATCTCGATAATCAGAAAAAACCCAGAAAAAACCCAGAAAATACCCGGAAAAAAACCTAGAAAAAACCCAGAAAATTTCCAGAAAAACCCAAGAAAAAACCCAGAAAATTATTTTTCTGGGTTTTTTCTAAATTAGAAAAAACCCGGAAAAAACCCAGAAAAAACCCAGAAACCATTTTGGTTTCTGGGTTTTTTCTGGGATTTTTCTGGGTTTTTTCTGGGAAAAGTTTTCCTGTGGGGGGGCTACCCAGGTCAAAAATCAAAGTTCTCCAATTTTGCTTATTTTCACAAATGTTACTCCCCCAAGGCACCCCAACGTCAGGTGAGAACAATTAAGATTGAAGGTGCACTTTTGGTTCAGTGCGTTCGTCAGTGTATTTATATAGGCAAAAGTACGCAAAAAAGCCTAAAAGTAGCCCTTAGTTGAACAGTTCTTTCTAAACCAAACCACATCAAGCCAATCAGGCTGAAGCTTTGCATAGTAGCAGCCCACATGCATGCGCAAAATCGTATGATCCGGATTTTTTATATGTATTTTCAATTCTAAAATCGAGAACGAAATGTGAAAAAATGGCTGTTTTTTTGGGCACGTCAAATTTGAGTGATTTTACATTTGGGCGTCACTGCTCAGGCCATGGGCAAAAATTTAAAAAAAATGGATCATAGAGGTTGAGATATGACATTAGGCTATCGAATCATGTAAAAATCAGCTTTGTCAGTATTAACAAAAATTTCGAGTAAAGGAACGCTTTGTGAGCACAAAAAACTTTTTGCGCCTATGATTTGCACGTAAAATTGAATTTTTGGGAGCACCTAGTAAAAAATTGCAAAAGCATTGGTTCCAGTTTGTTACATCTGCGATGCGCCTTCCCTGGGGCTACATAGTGTGCAAATTTGAAGCGAATCGGAGAACCTAAAATTTTCACTTATACAGGTAGCCCCCCCCCCCCTTAACTGGAGTTTAGCTCCAGCTCAGACTTAAGTTTATTCGCTTTGTTGCAGTCCACCCTAAAAATCAGAAAAACGACTCGAGTTTAGGACTTTGCGTACTGGAGTGTCTTAAAAATTTTGAGTTTTTTTACATTTACCGGTTTTATGAACGGTCACAGTACAAAAGCAATTAAGGTGGTAGTTCCATAATCGCAGTGACGTGTTTTTCTGACCGATCTATACATTAAGAGTAAAGAAATTATGATTTTCTTAAACTACACCAAAAAATACCCAGAGCATTTTTTATTTGGTAAAAAATACCATTGTTAAGACTAGCTACCGCTTTGGCTTACTGAACTGTAAGCCAATGGGGTAGCTAGTCTTAACTTGGGATTTTATCAGTGATTAAAACGTGATAGTAGACACTTTTGAGTCTTGTTTCGAAAAATTGTACCCATTTTATTCCTGCTTCACTGGTTCTTCTGAAAAAAAGCTTTGAAAATAGCCTCATGTAAAAAAACTGCGATTCTGGAACTACCACCTTAAGGTGGCGCTCTGAATAACCGACTTTGGGCGATAAAATTTTTCACGTAAGTTTTCGTTAATTAACTCAAGAAGAAAAGTTGTTGCAAATTAAATTAGCTTTCATTTGATGTATATAACGTCAAATTTGGTTCAACTTGAAATTTTAACCTATTTTTCAATGGGAAAAATATTTAAATCGATATACCAAAAAATTCTATATGGCTTTTGGTACTTTTTGAAACAGTTCTTTGTAGCTAATTGCCAGTTGCAACTTTTCAAAAAGTCGTTTGTGTAGGCAAACCTTTCTAAAAAAATTTCCAGAATACATTGACCGATATTGACAAAAATACACTATTTTTCAAACTAATTTTTCGTTAGCTAACTTTTGGCTTCTGAAACTTTTCTCAACGGATTTTAGTACAGAAAAATTAGCTCTATTTTTTGGAAAATACGTATGTGTAGGCAAACTTCAGGTTTCTGAAATTGGGCTATAGCGTACATTTTTTTAAGATTACTGTCAGCTGCGAAAACATATCCGCTTGAAACTTTGCAGACTGTTAGAGCAGACGTATTTGGAGGTGCCGAACTTCTTGAATTGTGATTATTATGATTTGGCTCAATATGATAGGCTTTTTAAAACGTCACTTTTGATAAAAATTAAAATAACTAAAAATTTGTCGCCGGTAACGAAAATTCGACAAAAATGGCACCTCGGCAAGATAATTGTCTTTAATTTAAGCTATAGATTGTTAAATTTGGTTGAGGCAGCATTGAGCTACGTCATTTCAAAAATTAGTCAAAATTTTAAAAATTTCAATTTTGATGCAGTCATAAAATTCGCTAAAGTGCTATCTGAGCTCTCAAACTTTGCAAAAATACTTGCCTGGTGTGTGTCTTGGTTGCGCTTGAGGAAAAACTTCGTATCAGCAAAAAATAAAAAACTATATCAATTTGATTTATTGGAAGTTACTCAGAGCGCCCCCTTAACACAATTCACTCAAATTCAGATTGTCATACTCTGCTGTAATATACTCTGCAAATTATTTAATTTACTTTGGCTTGCGATTAGTTTTTACTGCGCAACAGGCCTAATGTTGTTAAACGTTCACTCTTCTCACTCAATGGATTAATTTTGCAGTAAACTTTTGCTTTTTCCTACTTATTCGACCCCTAGGGGTTTTAACACCAATAATTTCACTTCAGATTTTTATTAAAAGAGGCGACAGCTTTTTTGGGCGCTAGAGATCAGATTGGTAGTTGTTGTTGTTGTTGTTTCAGCCCGCGTCACAGGGATAAAAAGTCCCTGAGGTACGCGACCGCCTCTTTGGTAGTAGCTGACGATGCTGGTTTCATATTTTTATTAAAAGGTGGGGTAGGAAGCGAATTAGAATCGAAAATAGTTTCCCCCCCCCGCTTCAGTCTGGCCCTTAGCCCAGTGCACAGGAAACCCAATGCGGCGAAAAGTTGATGATATTTTGTTGAAATATTTTTGAAAAAATTTTCTTTTGTATTTCATTTATTTTTCAACAAAAATTCAACAAATTTTCAACAATTTTTTTGCAACATTTCTGTTATATTTTGATGAAAATTCTACTAAAATTCAACGTAATTTCACTATATTTTCAACAAAATTTCGTCACATTTTCAACAAAATTTTCAGTAAAATTTCAACAAAATTTCATTTATTTTTCAACAAAATGTCAACAAATTTTCAACAATTTTTTGAAAAATTTCTGTTATTTTTCCATGAAATTTCTACTAAAATTCAACGTAATTTCAATAATTTTTCAACAATTTTTTGTCACAATTTCAACAAAATTTTCAGTAAAATTTCAACAAAAGTTCATTCATTTTTCAACAAACTTTCATCACAATTTCAACAAAATTTTCAGTAAAATTTCAACAAAATTTCATTCATTTCTCAACAAAATTTCGTCACAAGTTTAACAAAATTGTTAGTAAAATTTTAACAAAATTTCGTTCATTTTTCACTAAAATTTCACTCGAAGTTTCAACAATATTTCAACAGTTTTTCCAATTTACCACCAAAAAGTGTCGTAACTGAACAATGTTTCATCTGTGCTTTCATTGTTTTGTCAAAAAAATTCAATGAAGTATCAGGTTAGATGCAGTTGGGGGGGAATAGTGGACCTATTTCTTTTAGTAGAGCACCTTGGGGGAAGCATTTTCGGTCGTATAACACGAGGCAGAATCGTCGCCAGGCCGAAAATGTTGTTTTTTGTGTTTTTTTTGGTTTTGTTTGTGTTTGTTTTGTTGTTTTGTGCGTGTGTTTGGGGGGTGGGGGTTTTGTTTTTGGTGGGGCGTTGTTTTGTGGGTTGGTTTGTTTTGTGGTTATATTGTTTATTATTTGAATTTTTTGTTCTTCTTCCTAGCCTGCTGCTTGCCTAGGCTGGCCTGCCTGCTAGGTTATTTGTATGGGTTGGGTTGCATGGCGGGGATTGGTCGGTGGGGGTCGGGTGGCTGGGGGGAGTCGGCGTGTTGTTGGAAGTCTTTTTGTTTTTTGTGTTGTATGGCTGCGTCTGTTTTAGTGTAGCAGGGTTGGGAGTAGGGTTAGGGTTAGTGTGCTGTGTCTTTCTGTTTTTGATGTGGTTGGTGGGTTTGTGGGTTGGGTTTTTTGGGTGGAATGGTGCGTGTGTTGTGTTTTTATGCGGTGTTGTATGTATTTGTGTGTAGTTTGGTTAGTGTGTGTTTGTTTTGTGTTGTGTTTTTTGTGTTTTTGGGAGTGTGTTTGAGTTTAATTTGTCTTTTCCATATTTAGTTTTTTTTATGAGGTTGCGGTTAGGTTATATTCGTTGGGGTTGGGGGTGGAGTTTTTTGTGTTTTAGTCCGGGCTGTGCCGCTCTTCTGTAGTGTATTGTTAGAGTGATGGGGGGTGTGGGGTGGATGGGTTGGATGTTTTTTTGGGGTTGGGGTTGGGGGTTAGGAATAGAATTTGGAGATGCGTGGTAGCATTGTGCTTGGGCAAGAGGGGGGTTGGGGGTTAGAGGGGGGTGGGGGAGGGGGGGGATGGTATTTTTATTGATGGGGTGGTGGGGGGAAGAAAGAGTCAAGTCCCCCCCCTGTCTGGTTTCTCTGCGTCCAGCTTCCAAATTTTGCTTTTGGCTTCCACAGGAAGCCCAATTAGATGAAAAAATAACAATAAATTATACTCAAAATAACAAGAAAAATTTAGCAATATTTCACTGTAATTTCTACTAATTATCACTCAAAATTCAACAAAAGATCTGCTGCATTTCAGTAAAATATCGAAATTTTTTCAACAAAATATCAACAAAATTTATACAAAAATCTGAACCTATTTCAGCAAGATTTCAATAACATATCCAAGACTTTTCAACTAATTTTTTTTTTTTTTTTTTTTTCTTTTTTTTTTTTCAACTAAAAAACGAAATCTGAGTGCAACGTTCAACAAATTTTCAATCTTTTTATCATCATTTTTTTCAACAAATTTTCATCAATTTAACGTTCTGCTATCAACAAAAAGTTTACATTTTTTTCTGTAAAATTTCATCAATTTATCATTAATTTTTCAACAAATTTTCATTTCATAATTACGTTCTCTTTAGTAGTTTTTTTTTCTATTTAGTCTTTCTAGTTTTTTTAACAATTTTTTTTTTTTTTTTTTTTTTTTTTTTGTTTTTTTACGTTCTGCTATCAATAGTGGGTTTATATTTTTTGGTAAAATTTCATCCTTTATCATCATTTTTTGAACAAAATTTCAACAATTTAACGTTCTGCTATCAATAGTAAGTTTAACTTTTTCAGTTAAATTTCGTCAATTTATCATCTTTTTTTCAACACATTTTTCATAAATATTACATTCAGCTATCAACAGTAAGTTTACATTTTTTCTGTTAAATTTCATCAATTTATCATCATTTTTTCAACAAGTTTTCATCAATTTAACATTCTTCTATCAACAGTAAGTTTACATTTTTTTCTTTAAAATTTCGTCCTATTAATCATTATTTTTTCATAAATTTTCATCAATTTAACATTCGGCTATTAACAGTAAGTTTACATTTTTTTAGTAAAATTTCATCAATTTTTTGTTAATTTTTCAACAAATTTGGTTCAAGAGCAGCTGGGGTGGGGAATAGTGGAGTGGATCTATTTTTGGAGAAGAGCACCTTGAGCGAAGCATTTTTTAAAATAGAACCACTATGCACAAATTTGGACTTTCTGAGCTATCAAGCTATGACCCCTTGAAAATCGTATTTTCAGTGTTTTTGGAAGTGAACTTCAACTTAGGCCAAAGTCTGAAGCCAAAAATGGCTATAATATTTGTTTTGGGATAGCTGTGAGTGCGTAATGATGGGTCAGACCGAAGCGGGGGGGAATTATTTTGATTCTAATTCGCTTCCTACCCCATCTTTTAATAAAAATATGAAACCCCCATCGTCAGCCATGCCCCCAATCTGATCTCTAACCCCCAAAATTTTGTCTCGGCTAAGCTGAAAGGATTCTTTAGGCTAAGCTGGCAGGATGTTTCCTGAAAATTTCTATTTTTCAGTACCTAAGCCTGAGCCTGATAAAAACTAAGCCTAAGCCCTGAGCTTAATTCTACGCCCAAGCTATTTTCTCTAGTAAATTGACTAGTTTGTCGAAGAAGTGGGGGACATGCCTGGGGATTTTAGACGTATTAAAAACTATGTCAACTTTCAGCCCCAACAGGTAATCGTATGATTCAGAACTGTGGCGCAAACTTTTTGTAAAAAACATGAATTTTGGAAAGGACAAATTTTTTTTAAACGCTTGTCCTAAAAAGATAAGCAACGGATGACTTTCAAAACACACACTTAATGATGGCAAAACTTGGGTCTACTTAATGCAAAAAACCGCTTGCGATTTGAATTTGTAAACGCCGAGCTATGGCTTTCCAAAAAACACCTAAAAACGCAATTACCCCCTTAAACACGTTTAGAACGGAAAAAGCACGAGTTTCCGAAAAAAATTGCGAAAACTGTCCCTCACTGAGGGTTCAAATTTCGGGGGTCGTATTTCAGGAAATCCAAAAAACGAAATAGGGGTTCTTCATGCAAAAATGCGGCGTGTCTACACGAGGCCGAATCGTCACGAGGCCGAATCGTCGCCAGGCCGAATCGCCATTTTTAAACGTATGCTTAATTTAGGCTTGGGCTTAGGCTTAGGTTCAGGCTTAGGCTTAGACTCAGCCTTAGGTTTAGGTCAGAAGATAGAAATTTTTAGGAAAATTTCTGATAGCTAAGCCTAAATGTTGCCATAAAATAATAAAGGCGATTCGGCCTGGCGACGATTCGGCCTCGTGACGATTCGGCCTTGTGCAACATTTTCGGCCTGGCGACGATTCTGCCTCGTGTTATACGACCAAAAATGCTTCCCCCAAGGTGCTCTACTAAAAGAAATAGGTCCACTATTCCCCCCCAACTGCATCTAACCTGATACTTCATTGAATTTTTTTGACAAAACAATGAAAGCACAGATGAAACATTGTTCAGTTACGACACTTTTTGGTGGTAAAACGGAAAAACTGTTGAAATATTGTTGAAATTTCGAGTGAAATTTTAGTGAAAAATGAACGAAATTTTGTTAAAATTTTACTAACAATTTTGTTAAACTTGTGACGAAATTTTGTTGAGAAATGAATGAAATTTTGTTGAAATTTTACTGAAAATTTTGGTGAAATTGTGATGAAAGTTTGTTGAAAAATGAATGAACTTTTGTTGAAATTTTACTGAAAATTTTGTTGAAATTGTGACAAAAGTTTGTTGAAAAATTATTGAAATTACGTTGAATTTTAGTAGAAATTTCATGGAAAAATAACAGAAATTTTTCAAAAAATTGTTGAAAATTTGTTGACATTTTGTTGAAAAATAAATGAAATTTTGTTGAAATTTTACTGAAAATTTTGTTGAAAATGTGACGAAATTTTGTTGAAAATATAGTGAAATTACGTTGAATTTTAGTAGAATTTTCATCGAAATATAACAGAAATGTTGCAAAAAAATTGTTGAAAATTTGTTGAATTTTTGTTGAAAAATAAATGAAATACAAAAGAAAATTTTTTCAAAAATATTTCAACAAAATATCATCAACTTTTCGCCGGGGGTGTGTTTTTGGTGTGGTGGGTGTGGTGGGTTTGTTGTTTTTTTGGGTGGTTTTAGGGGTGGGGCAGTGGGTGTCGGTTGTCGTTGGTCTAAGTTGGAGTTCAGTTTCACTAGAACTGGGATTTCGAGGGCTATGGGGTGATAGTTCGGTAGCTCGATAGGTGAGAATGCGGGTTTTGTTGTTTTGTGTTTGTTTTTGGTGCGCTGCTCCGGTTATGGTGCTACTCGATTTACTCTCTCCCCCATTCCTCCTCCCCTCGGCCCTAGAGCGGAGTTTGTTGAAAATTTATTGGAAGATTGTTGAATTTTTGATATGTTTTTCTGTAGTATGTAGCCTTATAGTAGATTGTTGAATGTTTGATGATTGAAGATTTATGAATGGGTAATGGTTAGAAAGGAGAAATTTTAAAGTTAAAGTGGAGAGTAGAGGGTGATATTTGATTGTTGATTGGTTGTTAATTTGTTGAATATATGTTGTTGAAATGTTAAAATTTAAAAGTAAAGTTGTTGGCTGTCTGTGATTGTTAGAATTTTGTATTTGTGTTATTGTGTAGAACTATATTTATAAGATTTTGAGATAGAAATTTTTATAATATATATTTTTGAAAAAAATATGATAATTAGATGAAATTTTGTAGATATATTAGTGATTATGTTTGTATAGAGGAGCGTGGTAGAGAGTTGAATTTGTGTTATTTTGTTGATAATAGATGGATGTTTGGTTAATATTTTAAATAAATATATTTAGCAGAGCGTTAAGTTGAAGAGTTGTATTTTTGTAGATTTATTATAGATTAAATGATAAATTTGTACAGATTAAATGTAAACTTGTTGTTGATAGCAGAACGTTAAATTGTTGAAAAATTTTTTGAAAAAAAAAAAAAAAAAAAAATGAAAATTTAGAGAGTGTTGTGCGCTGAGATCGATTTTTTTTTTTGAATGAGAGTTAAAAAGTAGGGGATGTGTTTGTGATATATATGTAGATGGGTTAGGTTTTTGTTTTAATTTTGGTTGTGTTTTTGTTGAAAAAATTAGATTTTTTAATGTATTGCAGAAGAGCATTTGGTGGATTTTGGAGTATAGATAGGAAAAAATTAAGAAAAAAAGTGGAAAATTTTTATTTTTTTTTTGAGGTTTAGTTTATGGTTTTTTTTTATCTTATAGTGGGGCTTGCGGTGGTGAGAGAGCATGGGGGGGTGTGCACATAAGAGTGGAGATACAGAAAGACATGATGAAGAAAAACCAGAAAAAACCCAGAAAAAAATTTAGGGGTTTTTTTTGGGTTTTTCCTGGCTTTCTTTTGTTTTTATTCTAATCTCATTCGTCGAATTTCTGGGTTTTTTCTGGGTTTTTTCTGGAATTTTTCTATTGATTTCTGGGAATTTTCTGGGTTTTTTCCGGGATTTTTCTGGGTTTTTTCTAGGGTTAGACCGAGCCGGGAATTTCGGTGCCGAGCCGAGCCGAGCCGAGCCGGCCGGCTCGGCATGCCGAGCCGAGCCGAGCCCCGAGCCGGCCGGCTATGGGTAATTTTGGGTTTTATCAAAATTTAATCGTGCGCCCTGGGAATCAATGTTTTGGGGCACAAGTTTTTTAAGTGACATTTTTACTTTCGTCAAGAAGCAAGGAACTAAGGAAGGATTAGAGCTTTTATTTGATACTCATGCAGTTGGAGGGGATGGGGGAAGCTCCTTCCTAAATTCAGAGACAGCCGAGGGATTCGGGCCGCCAGTGGTGAAAACGCGAAAAGAATTAATCTGCAGATAGCAGGGGTGTGGGGGTGCCAGCCCCCAGGAAAAAATGGAGATTTTTGAAATTTTTAGGCAGAATTTAGTCAACTGGAGACGTATCAGAAAGATTTTCCGACAAGAAAGTAAAACAAAAGATGGGAACATCATAGACAGTATATTACATAAATAAGTTCAGCAGAATGTACTCTTGCAGACATGCATTGGCTTTGATAAAAGATAATATCAACGAATAGTAAGCCACAAAGTTGCAGGGGTCTGGGGGCGGCAGCCCCCAGAAGAAAATGAGAATTTTTTTAATTTCAGGCCAAATTTGGTCAATTGGAGACCTATCAGAAATTTTCGCGGCCAGGCGATAAAAACCATATATATATACGGGGAACCCTTGTAGACAATTTCTTCAGGTTCGATCAAAAGAGGGGTCGCCCGCGAACGCCGCGACCCCCCCCCCCCCGACTACGCGCTTGGCAGTGCAGGACCTACCACGGCAGGGGGGTACTCTAAATGTTTGCTACTTTTGGTGGCAAACTGCAAATTGTGCGAAAATTTAATAAAAATTCATCAATTTTTATATCGATAGCTACACAATGACGTCGACAAAAGGATGAAACTTGAAAGTACAGGAAAACCAGTAAATCTGAATTTTCTGTAGAATTAGCCAGTAACATTTTTTCAGATAAAATTCAGAGCCTCTGAATTCTGGGTGAAATTATCTGACCTTTGCCTGAATTTTCTGAAAATTATCTGAAATTCCCCTGAAAGTCAGTATATAAAAGACAGGAAATTGTAAAAAAACATCTGAAAAAACTTTAACTGAAAAAATTTCACAGAAAATTCAGATTCCTGTGAAGGGCCAGATTTATTTTGACGTCCATTTTCGCCACGAAGCCGGCTTTTACCAACAATAAGACTAAGTGAATTTATACGTTAAATTTTTTCACTTTTACTATATCTGAAGAACCATGGAATATTGCTTATTTTTCCACCGCTTTTTCAGGTATTTTGTGCAACGGGCGCCAGAGTGAAAAATTGAAAATTTACTAAGCTTTTGGATATTGCAATGCGGACAGCAAATTTATTAAAAATGTCGTTATTGCAATGATATAAATTAAGCACAAAACAGTATATTAGGCAAACAAATTGCGCCTAATACACACATATTCTTACACGAAGTAATTCCAATAAAAAAATGGGGAGGGCGGCCGCACTTCCCCCGAGATATACCGGTATGAGAGAGCGGTTTATTAACGAAAAAACACAAAAACGTATATACAGCTCTAGCTTTTTGGATTCTGGGAAGAGATTTTAAACTTTCGAAAGTTAGTTCTTGAAAATTCACGACTGACTCAGATCTCGGCCTGGCTCGGCAAAATTGCCGAGCCAAAGGCAATTTGCCGAGCCGAGCCGAGCCGGCCGGCTCGGCAGCCGAGCCGAGCCGAGCCGAGCCAGCGGTCTATCCCTAGTTTTTTCTACCTTCCAGTCTCACTTTCTGGGTTTTTTCTGGGAATTTTCTGGGTTTTTTCTGGATGTTGCCTGGGTATTTTCTGGGGTTTTCTGGGATTTTTTTGGCTTTTTTCTGGGTATTTTCTGGGTTTTTTCTGGGTATATTGTAGGTTTTCGGAATTTTTCTGGGTTTTTTCTGGGATTTTTCTGGTTTTTTTCTGGGTTATTTCTGGGTATTTTCTGGATTTTTTCTGGGTTTTTTCCGGGTTATTTCTGGGTATTTTCTGGATTTTTTCTGGGTATTTTCTGGGTTTTTTCTGGGTATTTTCTGGGTATTTTCTGGGTATTTTCTGGGTTTTTTCTGGGATTTTTCTGGGTTTTTTCTGGGTATTTTCTGGATTTTTTCTGGGTATTTTCCGGGTTTTTTCTGGGTTTTTTCTGCCTTCCAGTCTCACTTTCTGGGTTTTTTCTGGGAATTTTCTGGGTTTTTTCTGGGTATTTTCTGGGATTTTTCTGGGATTTTTCTGGGTTTTTTCTGGGAAAAGTTTTCCTGTGATTACAAAGCCGTAAGTCTGGCTTGGACTGTACAAGTTGAAAGGCAAAACAGCCACAAACCCGGTATATATTCTATTGTTGCAGACATATGTACGGTAACAAGCTCTTTAAATAATTAATAAATAATAACTATTTTGTAGTAGCCAGGCATCATAATTTGGGCATTTTTTCGTGGGTAAAAGTACATTTACTAGGGGCTGCCGCCCCCAGACGCCTATTGCCTTGTAACTACGTGACTTACTGATTTGAACTTGACTTTTAGCTCCGATGTTTTCGGCCGGTTAAATTCTGTGCAATGTTTGCATGTGCTGTTATTTCGCAAAATTTTGTGTTAAAATAGCAATAAAGTTCAGTTTTACTCTAGCAAAAAATCATTTCTCTCCAAAGTTTTTTCCTGGCTACTGCTGATATACGCCTAAATTACAGCGGTCGGGGGGCGGTAATCCCCGGAAGCTAGAGACATTTACGGCATTGTATCTTCTACAAAGTGCAATCTTTTCCAAATTGTCTATTTTTTGGGGGTATATACGCTTCTTGACAACTTTGCAAGGTTTGACTAAAAGGGAGAGGTTTCAACCAGACAACCTGAGCAACCCCCTGCCTTTGACTTCTGACTACGGCCTTGGCACCGCAGTCAAAATGCCATACTGGTCAGTTAGACCATGTATTTTTGACTTTTTTATCAATGTTGATGAAAATTTCGTGTGAGATCAGATCACCGAAAACCGGGACCAGTCAGTAGATAATTACTGGTCGTATGAGTGTATATACTGGCGTGACTGTTGAAAAATTAAAGAATGCTGTTTCGAAAAAAATCGGAAATTTTTTCACAATTGTCAACATTTTTACTAATTTAAATTTTTTCGAAAAACACTGCCTCCGGCTCCGGCTCCGGCTCTGGCATTTTATATCCGGCTCCGGCAAAATTTTACCTCAGGTCGTTCGCTAGGTGTATGACCTTTATTTTAAGGTTTTGCCCTTCCTATGCTGCATTTTTGTTGCGCTTGAGTCCGTTATTGTTTTATTTTTACTTATAGCTTCGATGTAATCCTTTTCTGTTTCTTACTTTGTTAACATTTTTTTTATACTAATGCTGCATAAATAAACTTCTTCTATATATATATATATATATATATATATATATATATATATATATATATATATATATATATATATATATATATATATATATATATATATATATATATATATATATATATATATATATATATATACACACACACACACACACATATATATATATACACACACACACACACACACACACACACACACACACACACACACACACACACACACACACACACACACACACACACACACATAAATCAGGGGCGGTCCCGGGGGGGGGGGGGGGCGGGCGGCCGCCGCCCCCCCCCCCCCCAAATTTCCCCTACACTGAAATTTTACACAAGGGTCCCCCCTTTGGTTTTTATGGTCCGGCCGGAAAATTTTCTGATTTTCCCTGCGTGCCCAACTGACCAAATTTGGCATGAAAATAAAAAATTTCCCCACCTTTTTTCGGTTTTTCACAACGCCCATGTTTTTCTGTTTTTCAAACGACTCATTCATTGCCCTTGATATGGCTTCGGTTATAACAAATTAGCGTAAAGCTGAAAAACGCTATTATAAAAAGTCAAAAAATTTCTTCAGACCTCCGCCCCCCCCCGAAATCGAAGTCTGGGACCGCCAGTGATACCCCTCCTGCTCCTACCCTACCTATGTGCATCTATTTATGCCCTAACCTTGTCCTGTTTCCGCCGATTTGATCTAGTTTCCCCTCAGGTCTCAACCGGATCCCATTCCCCTTCAACCTGATCTCGTTTTTTTCCTAGGCCCAAATCTGATCCATTCCCTTCAACATGATCGCGTTATCACACAACCTGATCGGCTGATCCTGTTTTTCAATAATTGGGCTGGTAGGAACTTCTGTGAGGGAGATGGCGGGGTAACGAGGCAGGGTAGGGGTGTGGTATATACATAAGTTGAGTTAGGAATTCGGATACAGTTTGGGTTTGGGCACGTTCGGAAAAAATCCCAACACTTGCAAGAAAGATGAAGCATGTTCTGGGGCAGACCATACGTGGGCAGCTAGTGAATTCTGTGGGGGGGGGGGGGGGCTGCGGTGCAACTTGTCCGCCGATTTTAGCTCCGTGAGCCGCCATATTCTTTTCGTATGTCACTGACTTTGCCGTTGTTAGCACCTTCAAAACAGTCTTATGACGCTAAAATATCAAGCAATAAAACACTGGTACATATCGCACATTTTTTTTAATGCTAAGTTGTCGTATTTGGGCCTTTTCGAACCGCATAAACCAGCAAGTGCTTTGGATTGGCATTGTATGTAGCAACTCCCAAGGCGACGCCGAAACTCTGCTTTTGAATTATTCCGAAATGCACACGTGGTTTGACGGATCGGAATGTTCTCACCGAACGTGATCTATGACAGTTTTTAGTAAAGATACTGAAATTTTGAGCAACAGAAACATAGCTGAATGACTGTGTTACGTCAAACATAATTGCAGATGTGTGTAAATTGTATATAGTTACAAGGAATTTTTTTGCGTTTAATGGCTAAAAACAATCAATTGGGGACGCAAATTAAAATTTTTTGAATTTCGGGCAAAACTTGGTGAATTTGAGACTTATCAGAATTTTTTCTACCGAATTCTTTCAGCAAGTTGGCTAAAACGAACAAAAAAGTTTCAGCAAACTCAAATTTTCGCCAATGCTAACGTTTTGACCCAAAAAACCCCCGGA
>JASANF010001989.1:0-10000 GCA_030248245.1 Trissonchulus sp. WLG1_4 | reverse complement strand
TGCCGGCCATTTTATGAATGTCGATGTTTGGCTGCTCTTGTGCCATCAATGTTGCTGCTTCCCCGCTGTGCTCTCGTTGTGTGTGTGTGTGTGTGTGTGTGTGTGTGTGTGTGTGTGTGTGTGTGTGTGTGTGTGTGTGTGTGTGTTCGCGTATGCCCACTCATATAATGTGTGAGCGTTTGTGTACACGTTGCTATGTGTTTGTCATTTTTTTTTGCAACGCAAATATATGCATATACGCACATACGCACGTTGACAGAAATGCGTACATATATATAATGCGTGGTGTGCGTATATAAGTCTGTCATGTTGTGCCAGTAGCTATATGCGTCTGTGTGTGTCTATGCCATGTTTGTATGCGTCTCTGACACCTTTTCTGCAGAACAGAAAACTGTGTATGTGTATTTTCATATGCGTGTGTATTGTGATATGTATGTTGTGTGTGTGTACGTTTATGTATGTATGTGTGTGTTTTCTCCAGCCAGCTGACGATCAATGAGAAAGCAAATCACGTGACGCCAGCCTTCAGCCAATGAGCGGCCGAGCTTGTTTACAAGTTTTGGTGCCCGTCGTCGTCGTTTTTTTCCAGAATGTTTTCCGCGGTGGGGTTTTTCACTAATGCGCTCTTCTCAGACTTATTTTTGTGGCCTTTTGTGGGTCTGTGTTTTTCGTGTTCAGTAGTTTTGATTCAGACAAAGTTGGCATATTTTTTCAGGTCTATCTGGTATTTTGTGATCAGTTTTTCTCTGTTCAGCTGGGCCTGTACGTGTTCTTTTGTGTTGTTTTTGGGCCTATTCTATTGCCGGATTAAAGGGTTGATTTTAATCGGACTAAACTGTTTAATAAAAATCATCCTAAAGATGCCATTTCAAAAGTTTTGGATTAATCGGATTTACATAAATTTTACCGCGCTCTTTTTAGCCACACTAAAGGGACTTAGTTGCGCATTTTTTAAATCCGTTTAGTCCAGTAGTAGTAGACGGGTTCGGACTAAAATTAGGCCGCTGTTTTAATTTAAATCGTTTAGTCAGTTTAGTCCGATATTGCTTTCCTATACCTCGGGGCTCGGGCAAGCCTAGTCCTTTTTAAGCCGGTAAACGAATAAGCCTTTATCCAAAGTAGGATTTAGTAGATTAGGATTAGATGCATGTGTAGGTATGGGTGCATTGTGCGCAATTTGTTTGCTTAATATAATGTTTTTTGTTATTACGTTTTAGCTGTTTTATCGTTGCGAAAAGGTTACATGAATTGCGATCTACGAAATGAAAAAGCTTTCTAAAATTTACAAGCATAAGCATTATCATTATTATCAGATTTGTCAGCTTCTGGACCCTCACCAGCCCGCCAGTTGTGTAATTTTAGGTCTTTTGAGCTTTAAGGGCCTATTCCCTTTATCGGATTAAAGGGTTAATTATAATCGGACTAAACGGTTTAAAAATTAAGCTTAAAAATGCCATTCCAAAACCACCGGATTAAACGGACTTAACTTTTAGTGCGCTGTTTTTTAATCGGACTAAACGGACTCAACTATGGACGCTAATGTTAAGCGTGCATGTTAAATCCGTTTAGTCCAGTGGTAGTTTTGGAATGTGATCAGACTAAAATTAAGCCGCTGACTTCTTTTAACTCTTTTAGTCCGTTTAGTCCGATTTGTCATTCCAAAACCTCGGACTAAAATAAGTGCAGTCCGTTTGATTCGGTAAAGGAATAGGCCTTAAGTCGAGTGGTCGAGTCAGTCGGATCGCGTCGGGTCGGGTCAGGTTAGATCTCTGGTTCTGGTAGATCAGAGTTCAAAAACTTCGACCCGTTGCGAGCTTCTTTGACGTCTACCATGGGACTGAGCTAAGTGAGAATATATATTTGGCTACTGGGCGTTGCTGCCCCTAGACCTTTGCACTTTACTGAAATAATGAAATGTATTTTTTTAGTATTAGTTTAACAGAATATACAGCTCTATAGTCTATATATATGCATTATTGCATTTTGTCTACTGAAATTTAAAAAATCGGTTTGTATAACTTCTGGGGGCTGGGGTCCTCAGATCCCTGCAAGATCCAAAATGGTCAAGTTTAAAAAAACGTTGAAACGGCCGTGCCTTGATTTCTCATGATTATTTGGTGGTCCCATACTGTTGGTTTAAAGGACGCGTTCTGTACTTAGGCATTGGTCATTTAAGGGGGGGGGGGCGACCTGGAAAAGTGAAAATGTTAGGTTTTCCGATTCGCTTCAAATTTGCACACAATGTAGCCACAGGGAAGGCGCGTCGCAGATGTATATAACAAACTGGAACCAATGCGTTTGCCAATTTTTTACTAGGGGCTCCCAAAATTTAAATTTTACGTGTAAATCATAGGCGCGAAAAAGTTTTTTATGGTTGCAAAGCGTCCCTTAACTAGAAATTTTTGTTAACACTGACGAAGCTGATTTTTACATGATTCGATAGCCTATCTCAACCTCTATGGCCCATTTTTTTAAATTTTTGCCCATGGCCTGAGCTGTGACGCCAAATGTAAAATCACTCAAATTTGGCGGGCTCAAAAACGGCCATTTTTTCACCTTTCGCCCTCGATTTTAAAATTGAAAATACATATAAAAAATCCGGATCATACGATTTTGCGCGTACATGTGGGCTACTACTATGCCAAATTTCAGCCTGATTGGCTTGATGTGGTTTGGGTTAGAACTGTCCAAGTAAGGGCTACTTTTATGCTTTTTTGCGCACTTTTGCCTGTGTAATTACACTGACAAACGCACTGAACCAAAAGTGCACCTTCAAGCATATTTGAAAATAAGCAAAATTAGAGAACTTTGATTTTTGACCTGGGTAGCCCCCCCTTTAAGCCGACATTTTCAATTCATTCTCCATTGCCTTCAAGACTAGTCTATCTGGTAATTCTGTTGTCTACCTGGGTAGTATATACTCTATCTGGGTTGCAGAAATGAAAGTCATTGCGTGTAGTCTATCTAGTTAATTCTGTGGTCTAGCTGGGTTGTAGTCTACACTTCTACAGCACAGTTTAACACGAGGGGTCCGGGACCCCCCTAGATTTCTGATTGTGGTACAAGAACAAGTGCAAGCAAAATTAGAGCCTCGGTACAAGGGCAAGAAAAATTTTTGCTAATTTTGCTGTTATATATGGGCAGTGCTATCAAATTTATGCAATTTTTACCTTTTTTTGGCCAAAATTTTCAAAAATCGTTAATTTTTACGCTAAAACAGGTATTTTGTCCACGTTTTTCAAAAAATCGGTAAATCTTTCACTAATTTTTCACATTTTTTGTCAGTTTTGGTACAAGGGTAGTCAAAATGTCGGTACAGGGCTCCCAAAATTAGACCCCCGTCCCCGTGTTAACGTATGGTCTATAGTCTTAGTGGAAGTACAGTACGCCCATTGGGACATCAGGCAGACGAAGTAACAGACATGCGGTCAAAACGGTGGAACGGCTGTTCGATTGATATACATGCATCCGTTTGTCCTTCTGCCGTATGTCCGTTCATCTGAACTAGAGGGGACGATTTCACTTTATCCGTATAAAAGTCCGATTCAGTTTAGTTTAACTAAAATTTTCGGGACGGACATATATACTGCTCAAAAGTATGAATAGTATCTTTGCCCATATGTCTCAATGTTCGTTTACCCTAAATACGTATGAATTCAGCGGACTAGACATGGTTTCTGCGTGTGCCTAATATATATATACATATCCGTTTATCCGTTCCGAAACACTATGCCCTTTGGCTGTTATCCATTATCAGGGCGGATCCTGAATAAAATTTGGGGGGTGTAGAATTTTTTAAATTTCGACAAATTTCTTTCTTTCATGAAAAACCGAATGGACCCTTGCGTACGATTTTGTTCTTTTCAAATTTCAAACAAACAATATTTTTTGAAAAAAGGGCGTTTTTACACACGTTTGTTCAGATTTTGGGGACACTCTTTCCCAAGCCGTCTTTGTTTTGGGGGGGGTCCAAGACCACCCTACCAGTCCAACCCTACACTGGTTCCCCTCTGACATTTCTGTCGTACGCGCGAGTAGCGAGATAATAATATATACTGTTCGAAAATTTTATCAGGCTGTTTAATAAATATTATATCACACACAAAACACACTGTATAGTCAGTGTATATATATTCTTATATATCTGCTGTGAAGCGTTGGTAATTCAATCTGAAAATGAAAACAATTTCTATATTTAGAATGTTCTAGCATATATAATGTACGTATATGTGTTAGCTACCGTAAGACTGTTGTTTATGAGAGGACAGTCTTTTGACTGCCTACGCTGGCTGGCTCGCACAAGGCCTGACTGAGATCGGGGTGGAAAACAAATTATCCTAAATTAGTTGATTCCTTTTTTGTTTATATTGAATAATGCGTAGCTGGATGCTTGTTTTGGGCTTGTGTTTTATGAGGATTGAAGAGTTTTTTCGAGGTTGTTGGACTTTTTTTGCTTCATTTTTTACGAGCTGGTGCTAGAGTAGGTTTTTTTTAGTTTTCGTATCTTTTCTGTAGGTGCGGTCGCGGATGCACCAGAAGAAGGAGGGGGTGGGGAACGGGAGGTCACTATTTATATATTAAAGGAAAATTTATGTTCGAACAAAAATTTCAACAACTTAGAGATTCAGGATTATTCATAGGGTCTTATCCAAAATTGGATTTATCGGATTAGATTTAACTATATATTTTGTCAATAACGCAGCGTCAGTTAAGTGTAATTTATTGAAACTTGGTAACACACCGAGGTACTGTATGTAAGCCATGTAGGGCAAAATTTCAGCCGGCTATTTTCATTTTGTGCTGCGCTATTAGGAAAATAAATTTAAATCTAATCCGTTAAATCCAATTTTGGATAAGGCCCTTGTGCTTTTTTAAGACCGGGTTTTTTAAAATCTAACCTGTGTGTTTATAAGAACGTGTGTGCGCTTTTACAAGAAAATGTGTGCGAAAACACGAAAACCCGTTTGCTGCAATCTGAAGATGCATGTCTCGGAATCGCAAATCTGGCGGGAGGCTTGCCCTTCCCTCCCACTCAGACTACCCCCATGTATATACAATACATCTGCATATATATGTGTCACCGGGTCCTTGATCGACCATAAATATAATATCCAAAATTTCGCAAAACTCGTAAAATGTGTCATGTTATACTAATTTTGCCCAAAATTCGGGGACTCGCCCTCCCGGTTCCTCAATTTTAGGGTGGGTTCACGACCCCATAGCCCCTCATACATGTACGCACATATGTAGTACGTACGTACGTATGAGTGTGTGTGTGTCATGGTTGTTTTGTTGAGTGCTGCGCTGCCCCCCACTGCGTGCTGCGGCGGACAGTTTGCCTGCCCCTGACGTCACCGCAGGCAGCCTGCTCTGCTTAGACTCTGGCCTAATTGAACCAGCTTGTTGTTAGTCTTGCCTGTTCAAAACAACATTTATATTAGAGCACCGAAGAACACAGTCTCTCTTGCCGTAATCTCCCCCTACAGGCCTTTGCATATATCCGTGTATATTGTATGTATATACTTCTATCTAATATATCTATATGTATATATGTGTATTGTGTATATGTAGTTTCTTTTTTAATTGAACTGTATAATACATGGAATATTATTTATGTAGTGTCAGCCGTGTTATTTTGTTGAATATATCGTGTAAATTGTATGTGAGGACTTTAATAAGTATATGTTTGTGTGCGTTTGTTGTGCTGGGTATTACATATGCCGTATTCATAGTCATATAAATGTATCTATAGTCTGTGTTTTGTCCTTATAGCAGTGGCATATATGCATATCAGCAAAACAGTTCGTTTCTCTTGTTTTGTTTGCCTGTTTTTAATTAAGAATTGTTTTTCGTATTTTCCTGTTCAGCTGTTCTGCCTTATATATGCTTGTTTAGTTATTTTATATGCACTGCCTTATTTTTGTATATATTTATTTTTCAGCTTATTTTGAACTTTTGAAGGGAAATTTCAAGAGCAGGGAATTCCACAAAATTTTAAGATTTCATCAAAGTTTGTATGGATTGGACCTTCCAATATGGGCTCTGGACATACATGTAGTTGGGGGGTGATGGGGGGGGAAGACCCCCCCCCCCAGGTCCCGGGGGAGGGATTCGGGTCCCGCCAGGGGGGAAAAGAGGGAGGAGGGTCCCGGCGGGAGTAACATTTTGGCCAAAATATGAAAAAATCGGCATTTTTTGTGAAATAAGCGATTTTTACCAAAGTTTTCGCCAAAAACTTGTCAAAATCGGTGTTTTTTGGTCAAAAAAGGTACAATTGCGTCATATTTGGGAATGGGGTTCAAAAATGAGTTGTCGCGGGGGAGGGGGGGGGTCCCACCAAAGGGGGGGGGGGGAAGGCGGAGGGGTACTTAAAATTTTTGTGCTGTTATATACATGTATGGCTCTGGACTTAAGGGGATTTTTCGACGGCTTCTCCTCACAAACGCCGCAATAAATTTCTGACTTAACTTCGGTTCACAACGGCCTCCCAACCCCCCCCCCCCCTGACAGCGTTTTTTGGGCCAAATTGGTGGCCATGGCCACTAAAATTATGGATTGGCCACTAAAAATTTTGGGCTGGTGGCCAGCCTGGCCACCAGAAAGTGAAGTTTGGGATGAAGAATGTGTTTCAAAATCAAAAAAATCGCCCAGCTTCTGGGGGCTTTCGCCCCCAGACCCCCATGTAGGTTACCAATACAAACAATGTATACTGCACAATCTTGACTTTTGAGGTTTAATGCTTGTACGCACTGTCATCTAAGTGTGCTCTACTGTATCGCGATAGTTATTTCGGTTTCGTTGGCAGTAATAGTTTTTTTGTTGTCAATATTTGCGGAGCCTTGTCATTGACTTGTGGGGTAGGGCTACCTGAATAAGTGAATTTTAGGTTATGCTATTTTCTCAAATTCACACGCAATGTATCACGCGTAAATGCTCTGGGTGTTTTTTGGTGTAGTTTAAGAAAATCGAAGTCTCTTTACTCTTAGTGTATAGATCAGTCAGAAAAACCTGTCACTGTGATTATGGAACTACCACCTTAAGTGAAATTGTACACAATGGTCCTCCCTTTGGCTTTTCTCGCACGGCCGAAAAAATTTCTGATACGTGTCCAATTGACCAAATTCGACCAATGTGTAATGTGTGTATGTATCAACATGTGTAGCATAGATGCACATAGGGGGGGTAGGGGGGGTAGCCACCCCCCCTGAGGGGGGTCGGCACCTCCCCTCAACCCCCCACCCCCCCTCTGATGGCCAAGAAAGTGCCCCAAAAATGCATAAAAAATTGAATAATTGCGAAACATTTTCACCTGCGGCCAAAAAAGTACCCCAAAAATTAGCTGAAAATAAAAAAATTCTGAAAAATTTTCGGCTGTCGCCGAAAAATGGCCAAAACTAGGGACCACCCCCCCTTCCGCCAGGGGTCGGGCACCCCCCCCCTCGCTGATTCCCCCCGTGCATCTCTGATGTGTAGTATGTGTACATGTATTGTGTACAGTTTATTTGCTTAATATATACACTATGTAGTGTATAGTTTTAGCCGTTTTGCCATTACAAAAATGACAGTTTAGTGAATTCGTGGTTTGTAATGTCAAAAAACTCGTAAACTTCTCAAATTTACAAGCTTCTGGAAGCTGGCCGGCGTCTCGGTTAGGTAATTTTCAGTGTTTTTGACTCAGTAAATTTTTTAACGCATCTTTCAAATTGGCCACTAAATTTTTGCATTGGCCACTAAAATTTTGGGTCTAGTGGCCAGCTGGCCACCAAGAAAAAAAAGAAAAAATAAACCCTGCCCCCTGATAGACCAAAAATACCCTAATTTTTGTGTCATTTTCGAAAAACGTGTTGTTTTTACTAATGTTTTTATTATATGTTTATGAATTCTAAATTGTATACAAGGTTATGGGCAGGAGTTGCTTAACTATATATAATGTATGAGAGGGGGGGGCAGGGACTTCCCAAAATTTGGTAAAAATTGCACTTTTTAATGAAGATTTCATAAAATTTTGCAAACTTTAGGGTGTTTTCGGTGGCCAAGGGGGTGGGATTTGACCCAGTTAAATGTGTGGTCTTAACCAGGGGTAAAGAAACACCCAAAACGTTTTTATATAGGCGCTATTTGAAAATTTATATTCCTGTTTGTTTATAAACAGATTTTTTCTTATTTTTCAGGCGCGCTCATTTCACATCCAAACGCGCACTTATGATGACAAATGTGGCTGTGCTTGCTAGTTTGCTACTGATTATTCATCAATTGGATTTCCCATTGATTACTAATTGATTAATTTAATATCCAATGGCCATCAATTTAGTCAAATGTTTTACCCAGAACCTAATGATCGGATTGTGTTTTATTCACGCAGACGTTTCGACTCACTGCTTAGTTTGCGGTGAACAGCTGTCTTAACTAAATATAAATATCTACTAGTTGATCGCTCACTACCCTGTTCGGATTTCTCAGTGACGTCTTATGGTATTTTCTTAGACAACCGGCTGTTTTTCTGTTTAATCAACCAATACTCGTGGCGAATGACTAGACAGTATACATTCTTTAATAACCTGCAGACGAATATTTTGTCGTTAATTAGTTAATTTATTGTATATATTTTATTTATTACGTATTATAATCAATCGATCCAAGTGCTGGATATGGATTTGATTCTGTTAACATTATGCTATGTGCTGATTTCGGTATTTTAACGGCGGTGGTATAAATATATATTCACAGTATATATAAAATATATATACTTGGCGGATATATAAGTCGATTTACCCAAGCGACCTATCGGATTATATATATACATATATTTTATATAAATAATGGATTATTGCTCTCGTGTGGCAGCTGTCGTGGAAACCCGGCGGACCCCCCCGGTTGTGTCTGATGCTTCTACCTCGTGTCTCCCGCGACGCCGACCCCTCCCTGACCCGGACGGTGGGTGCTCGATAGTCACAACATCGCCCCCAAGACCACCCTTTGCCCTGCGAACCCGCCTGCCCCCCCGCTCCAGGAAAAGGCCCCCCTCGTTTAGAACCCCTACAGAGGGGGGTATGACGCGTAGACTCTTGACCATGGCTTCATTCTCCACTATTTTCACTCGTCATAAACATGGCCTCAATGATTCTCGATACAATCACTGTCAAAAACAACAACAACAACAACAACAACAACAACAACTAAATAGTAGACTGATTAATGATGATTGTCTACTAGTCTTTGGTTGTGGCTCGCATAAGTGGCCAGCATTATTTGATAACTACTACTCAACAAGCTTATTATCAATATTAGCCCATTTATTGACTCTCCTGTTACTGATATTCAGTGTAGTAGCCTTATTTAGCGCCTCTGCCAACTTGGGCGTTGTACATGCTTTGGATGAATTTCGTAAGTTAGATTTTGATTATTTTGTATCATGTTGTTTAAGTAAGAACCCGTATTCGTAGATATAGAAGCTCTCCCCTGGTCGACTAAAAATAGCCATAAAGTGGTTTTTTTCCTAAATTATCGGGACACTCGCCCCCGGACCGTCAGCTTTGACGTTTTACAAGTCTTACAATTATTGTACTAATTGTAAGTGCAAACTCAGGTGATTCGTAATGAATTTATGTGATGAATTTGCAACGAATCACCTGATTTTGCACTAACAATTCTTGTTACAATATTGTAAGACTTGTAAAGTTGAGCAACAGGCCCTAGACAGACAGATAGACAGACAGGCTGGTAATTAATTAGTCCATTTAAGTTCTAAATCTAATCCGCTAAACTTAATCCGCTAAATATATATATACGTCCAAAAACAGACAGATAGACGATTAATTAGTCCAAATAGGTTATTAATCTAATCTGATAAATCTAATCCGGAATCCGCGAAATACATCTAATCTGCTAAATCCATGTAATCCGCTAAATGCAGTGCAATTGTTGTTGTTTTCTTCAGCGTGCCAGGGATTCCAGCTGCGCAATTCGCCGATCAACTCGGGCGGCGTGCACACGGCCGAGG
>JASANF010001987.1:0-11528 GCA_030248245.1 Trissonchulus sp. WLG1_4 | reverse complement strand
AAAAACATCTGCATATTCCGTAATCAAAGACATGAGCATATAATTTTCATCAGGTGTTAGTGTTGTTGGTGAATTAATATTCAGTTCACTTGTTGTTTTGCATGTCTCAAAATTTTTCTTTTGTGCATCGACATGAAATACCGATAGTACAGTCTCTATGGTACCTATTACAGTGCCGCGAGGTAAATAAACCTTTTGATTCTGCGGGTTTATAAAACAAATAGGTATAACAGGTGATCTAACATTCAAGAGGCTTCTGGCGGCCAACACACCATATTGCATTAAATTTTCGTTTTTGGGTTCAAAAACTTTATTACTCGGGCTAGTTCCAATGTCTAAATTATTTAGCAAAGATATGCATGTTTCTGTGCATGGTTCAAGTGCTATTGAATCTTCTAGTTGAATAACTTTGGGGTCTAATGTTTGTTTTACTTCATTTCCATTGACGAACAAAACAGTAAGTGTCTCCGAAGCTATTTGAACTGTTTTATTGTTCAAGTCTAACTGTATCGGGCCGACAAGTCTCAAAATATCCGTTCCTAGCACGACATTATGCGGCAAACGATCAGCAATACATGCTGTGTGTAGAATGTCAATTTTTGCGATTGAAAACTTTGTTGTAACAGTTCCTGTAATACGCAAATTGTGTCCGGTTATTGCTGTAGCGTCCATGACGGTGTTTTTAGGACTACCGATTTGCATAGCTAAGTGTCTTGATACTAAAGTTATATTAGCGCCAGTGTCTAACAGAGCTGTCTGGGGTATACCGTTAACTAAAATCTCGATGGTTAACGATTTTGCTGGACAGTTTTGAACCATGTTGCAACTCCCAGTTGTAAAAAGTTCAGGCGGCCAAGTTGGATTGTCTCGAGGTACTGTTTCTACACTTTCGAAAATCTCCGCGTTAGCATTATGTCTCTCTTGCTGTTCTTGTTGGATGCAACTACACGTTTGAACAAGCTTTTGTCTTATATTATGGTTACTGAGAACCAAATACGTCACTATGCCTAACAGACACATAATGCTACATATTACTATGATGTTAAGTATCAATTGAATGGGGCCTGTTAGTAATCCATTAGTTAATTTGGCGACACCTTCCCCAGCTCCGTCAAAGATATGTTCTACACCTGTACCTATTCCAATCGCTGTATACTGTACGGCTGAACCAATACCCGTTCCAATTCCTGTAAGTGTCTCTCTTAACGTTTTGGGGTCTAGAGACAACGCAGCAGTGTAGTTTATGAGAGCGTTAAGGCGTTTCTCAAGTCTATGTGCATGCATAACATAGGTTTTATAAGAGCCTATGTTAGTAGTAATTGTCTCAGTGTCATGATACAAAACTGGCTTATCAAAAACTATATCATGAGGTTTTTGTGTCCACACTAATTGTGCTGGGATAGTGGAAACAAGTGCAGGCCCACTCGTTGTCTGGAAACCATAAGGACTTTTGTATATCCCATGAAAATTGTGACTGCATGAACTTTGTGGTGCAAGATTTATCAAGTCCGTACTACCAGGTGCTATGAACATTAGTTTATTGTGTAGAAGAACTGGTACAAATTCATAACAAGTCTCATTGACCTTATAATTCCAAAATATTTTATCTGGAAAGACAGGTGTACAAGGCCAGATCATTAGTACTTCGCCTGCAAACGATGCATGAATGTCAGTACGATTTAGTAATATTCGAACACCTAACGTGGGATCCATCCGCAAAATTTGGTGCAGCATACGTAGTTGGGTTGAAGCGATTAAGCAAAGTGACAACCAAAGGTTATTAAATGCGTTAGTTTCTTGATCTTGGATTTTGGCGAATAAATAATTCAGTTTGGCGTTTACCGGGTCTGTGTCGATATTTACTGTATTATTTTCATGAGACTTAGATATTGGTCTCAGACTGTCTGCTAGAAAAAAATCTCTCGTATTTATTAGTCTCATTGCTAAACCTTCCTATAAAAGGATTGTATGACGTGGTAGGCACTTTGGGGGTTGTATTTCTGTGATTGTAAATGCTCCTTGAATTTCACTGATGATAACATGCTTTCCTGATATTTTTGCTGTATATTTTCCTTTCTTTGTGAAAAGACAACGATCTCTAAGAGTGTTGGGATTCCAAATTAGTGTATTAGTATCCATTTGACAATATCCAGTTTGTGCAAAACAACCACTGATGGGACTAATGTTACTTATCAATGTCTTTCCATCTAGAGTAGCTACTTCTCCTTTTTCTAGAACAAAGTTTGATGTCTCTTTGCAATAATCTATGCAGCACCATTTGTAATCTACTATAAGTTGATTATTGGAAGTCCACAATTTATCAGACATCATTGACAGCTTCCTATTTTGCCACTCTTTTGTTTGGATTGTCTGTTCACAGTCTCGTCTCGACACTGGTTTGGTATGGCTAATGTCTGCAACGATTCCTTTTGAACCGAAAAAACCATAATTTGTGCAAATTTTCCTAGTCTCAAGGTAACAACTCCACGCTTCAGTTTTAGTCGCTTCATTTAAAGGCGTGTACAAATCTATGATAATCTCAGTGACATTGTGTTTATAATTTATTGGTTTACATAGAAACTCTTGAGGTACTGCTAGGGTATAACCGTGTTTTGATTGGCCACAGATGTAGTATTGTTGTAAGGCTAATGCAGATCTGGGAAAAAACAAAAATCCTAGCGTTATTATAAACAGAATTTTCACTAGTCTATAAGCTACGTCTGATGTCACTCTGTTTACTTGTTCCGGTAGTGTTGTCGAATTACCCATGTCTCTGCTTGGCAGGAAAGTAGGTACTGATACCGATCGGCGAAGATGCAAACATACTGAACTATTAGTTGTATTAGTATCAGTTAGCAAAAAATCAGTAGAAGCAATGTCTGGACATGAATTTGTCACTAGGGTCTCAAACGATGTAGTGCTTGTTGTCTCATCGTCTTGTGGAGTGAACCATATAGTATCTGAAATCTCTGAAATCTCTTCTTCATAATGTGCTATCGGGTTGCCTTCACTTAGATTCACATACCCTATAAACGGTTTTGTATGAATAGTGTCTGATAAATCATCTATATGGCTACGAAGTTCTTGAAGTTGTCGTTCCATGCTAACTTCAGATATTGCATCCACCACTTCATTTTCAGGCACCTGGAAATTGTACACGTTTTTCTTGTTGAAACGTGAACGGCTGTCATTTTTCCATGTACTCGTGCTTGGTTTCTCAGAAATTTTAGGACCTTGATACTTAGGTGTTTTTTTTTTTTTTTTTTTTTTTTTTTTTTTGTTTTTTTTTTTTTTTTTTTTTTTATTTTTTTTATTTTTTTATAATTATTATTTTTATATTATTTTTTTTTTTTTTTTTTTTTTTTTTTTTTTTTTTTATTTTTTTTTTTTTTTTTTTTTTTTTTTTTTTTTTTTTTTTTTTTTTTTTTTTTTTGGGTGTGGGTTTTTTTTGTTTTTTTTTTATAGGTTGGTTGGTTTGCTTTTGTGGTTGTTTTTGGTGGGGTTTTGTATCCTTTGTCTCGCAAATTTACCCTACATTGCAATTTCATGTGTCCTACTCTTTGACATCTATAACAAATAGGTTTGCCGTCTTCAGTCCATTTGAGCTGTCTGTCCTTATTTGTATTTGTTGACTGCCACGTAGGTCTGTAGTTTTGATTGACAAAATTTCTGCTGTTTGGTCTACTTTGGGATCGTAATAAACCGTCAAGTCGCCTTTCTAAACGCGCTACTCTATGTTCTGCGTCTGTAGATTTTAGCCTTGTCTCATGTGGTTTACTACTTACAGCTGCTACTACTGCTTCCTGTTGCTTTTCGAGTCTGTCCAAAATATTAGAAAATGCATGGCATAGTTTAGTTGTTTGAGCTGCAGTCTCCGGTATATCTTCTCCTGATTGTGTTGCCTTAATGTATTTTTGTTGAGCATCCTCACTGTGAGCTTTATCAAGAGCTTCGTCTAAAGTTTTGGGATTGTGATTAATAACAGCTTTTTTCAGATGATTAGGAAGACCGGTGATAAAAGCGTCTGTTAATAAATAGTTTTGTACCTCAATTGGCATGTCTCCAAAAGCAGCCCTACCTAACTTTCGAATCTCACGGGCAAAAGTTACTAACGATTCAGTTGGTCTTTTTGTTCTACTTTTCAGTTCTAATGCGCTAAAGCGTTGATATTCTGCTGGCGTTACTGCTTGTTTTAGCGCCTTAACTAGCTCATTGTAGTTTTGTTTGACAGTGTTGTCTAACCTTCTGTATTGGTCTAATGCGACGTCTCGTAAATACGTAGGCAGTCTACGGTGTTTCTTGTCTTGTGACCACCCGTAGCCGTCAGCTACAAGTTCATACAGCTCCCACCAATCTATGAACGTTTCACCAGGAGCACCGCTAAATACTCCAACTAAGGGTAAAATATCTACTTCTCTAGTGTCTCCCTCTGTGTTATTTACAGCATTTAGTTCTTGTCTAATTTCCTGATTCTCTTTCTGTAGTCTCGTATATGCAGTTGTACTTTCTTCTTGTAACTTATGTAATGATCTATTCAATACTCTAAGGTCTCTACATATGTCCTCTTGTGTAACAGACTTTTGTTGACCCTCAGCCATTTCTACGTATCTGTCTCTAAGAAACAATAGTTTACGTTAAAACAATAAAAAGTATGTAACTTACGGTTTATGCCAAGTGTAAAATAATATCAATTACTTGGTACAAAAATAGGCAAAATTATAAGCGCGACATTCGCAAATGAAATAACATATCACGTTGAGGTCTCCGGCGTTTTGCTAAGCGAATGCGAGTCACTCACACCTCACCGCCTGTAAATGCTACCACCGCTGCCAAATTGATTATTTTATGTCTCAAAAACCACGTGAGGGATATAATGTACCAGCAATTTTATATATACAGCTAAATACGATGATGCTGTAATATGGCCAGCTACCGCTGTATATTTGACCTTTACAGCGAACAGCAGAATACTTTACAACGGCGCTAAGCGTTGTCTGTCTGTTTGTCTGGAAAAATTGGCAAAAACAAAAGAAAACTGGTCCAAGACAAGTCCAGAAAACTGGGCTTTTTGTCTTTTTGCCAAATGAAAAAAATGAACGACGGCCAAATTGTCTATTTTGGCCACTTTTCACTTGCCACAGTCTTTCGCGAGGCAAGTTCCACCGCTAGCCACACAAAGATAGCGCGGGGACAATAACTCACGGCAAATACAGCCGCAACAATAATAACACGGCAATTTCCCGCCGCAAACACAAAACCACGGCAATTTTCCGCCGCAAACACAATAAACACGGCAAATTCCCGCCGCAAAACACAAAAAAAACGGCAAAATTCCGCCGCAAACACAAAAAAAAACACGGCAACTTCCCGCCGCAAAACACAATAAAACGGCAAAATTCCGCCGTCAAACAAAATCACGGCAAGTTCCGCCGTCAAAAATCATCCACGGCAAACTGCCGAAACATCAGCCAAAACAAGGGGCTTACGAAATAAGACGGGTTTCGGCACCAATTGTAGCGGGTACTAGGCTTGGGCTTATTTCTCGTCACTACAAAGGGCTACGGTCCTGGTTCTCTAACCTAGCGCTACAAGAAGGAACACAACAAACAATCACGCAGTTTATTGTCGGAGGCAAGCGGCTGCAAGGCACAAACACACATAACCTAACTTAGTTAAGTCTCAAAGGTTGAGTGCGAACAGTGAGGTAGTGGCGTTGGCTGAGGTAGAGTCTCATCGTAGGATCGTCTCTTAATGGTGTGTAAGACCGACCAGTCGCGGGGGAAGGAACTCAAAGAACTCTCAATTGAGGTGTTAGGTGCCTTTATATACTGCGGGTCTCAAACTAGTTTGGATCTATTTTGGGTAATTTGACATTTCAAATGACAATTTGAAATGTCAAGAGACAACATAAAAACTAGTTTTTATGACGCATAAAAAGTTGTCTCGTTAGGAGGCATATCAGGTAAGTTAGCTTAAGTGTCATAGCTAGGTAGGTAGTTAGCTAATTGAGACGAGACTCAATTTATACGTACGTTACATTAGGGTTGGTGTTAGTGTTAGTATGTGAATACAGGCCAGTGGCCCGTATTCGCATACTAACACTAACTCTTAAAGTTAGTGTAAACACTAACTTTAAGTGCTTCGTAGCACTAAATTTAGTGCTACGAAGCACTTAAAGTTAGGGTTTACACTAACTGTAAGTGTTAGTGTTAGTATGTGAATACGGGCCAGTGTCTGCTAACTTCACCCTATGAGCCATGCACAGACAGGAGTAATGCACTATTAAATTAGCCAAACATTGTTAAATTCATGAACTTTGCTATTTCTTAACAAAACTGTGTGATTAAATAAAAAATATTCTATAAGTGCTATTTATTCGATTTTGTCAATTTGTATGTCTGCTGTGTAGGCACTGGCTCATCCAACCTACATATTTTTCAAATAACTCGGAAAAATTCTTTCCACTTTTCTGTGTGATTTCGATACTTGTTTGTCATACTACAAATACAAATGAATATAAAGCTTGACGGTTGTGGTAAAACGAAGATCTAGTAATGTAAACGTTTTAATATGAAATATTGTAATGTGTGTGATTGGCTCAAATCGTGAAGTTGGCAGAAACTTCCGCGAATTTGTACTCCTCGTACAAATTAGTACAAAATGTGTACTTGCGGTACAAAATAGTACAAATTCTGAGCTATTGGAAAATGCATATTGCAGAATTTGTACTGACAAAGTGTCTGCCAACACAGGAAAACCAGGAAATCTGAATTTTCTGTAAAATTTTTTCGGTTACGGATTTTTCAGGGGCCGTATTGTCAAAATTACCTGCAGGTAAAGTTAGGCTAACTTTACCCACAGGTAAAGTGAAGGTAAAGTCATATTCTCAAACAATGCTTAAAGCCAATGTGATAGCTAAGGTTACCCGTAATATTCGGTCCAGAAAAGTGCTTTATCTTGTTTCGCAGCTAAAGTTAATGTATTGTGCAAACTTTTAACCTCAACCGTCGACGTTAACCTTGTCTTCAATTTTAACTTTACCTTTACCCACAGAATTAACTTTACCTTCACCTTACCTGTGGGTAAAGTTAGCCTAACTTTACCTGCAGGTAATTTTGAGAATACGGCCCCAGATGTTTTTTACCCTTTCCATTCAGAGACATTTTACAGACTTTCAAAGGAAATTCAGCCAAGGACAACTTGAAAACAGTCAAATTATATGGTTAGTGAGATTTTTTCCCCGGAAAATTAACCCCGGTGTAATTTTTCCGGGGGGAAAATTTGCACCGGGGCAATTTTTCCTAGGGTAAAATTCACAAGGGGGAAAATTTATACCTTGACACCGGACATATATTACAAAATATCACGTACAAAGTGAAATTGTGCCGTTTAGTACGGATGGACGGACATACGGCTGAAGGGCCAATGGCTGAACGTAATTAAACAGCCGCTTTGCCGTTCAGTTTGTCCGCACGTCCGTTCATCCGCTTGTCCGTTTCTGCCAATGTCCGTACAGAACGAATCGACGATCGATAGACCCTTATATGACAAAATAATCCTCGTTATTTGATTTCAGACAACAATGAACAGCTCGAATTATACGGCAGTTCCTCACAATGTAACTTCTGAACAGATTGTTTACTTACTTATATCGAATACCACTTGCCTAATTGGAATAATTGTTTATTCCACCGTTGCGCTGACATTTTATAAATATCGCCAAAAGGATTTCAATAACTCGTTCTACCAGCTAGCTACGAGTTTAGCATTCCCAGATATTTCTTATCTTTTCATTCAGCTAATATATGTCACTGTTGTTGTTCTTGTCGGTGAAAATGCTCTGCCAAATTGGGTAAATTTGTCCGTTGGATTCTTTAATAATTTCGTTGCTTGGTCGCTGATGTTACACATTGTGGCCATTTCTTTGAATCGACTTGCCTCTATGTCGTTTCTAAGTGAACTGGCCTACATATTTAACACACAATGTACGGCTTTTGTGATTTTCGTCTGCTATTTTTGGTCTTTTGTCACGGTTCTGGTAATGTACGCGTCGGGTTGCGAATTCCGGGTTCCCGATGGCTACGCTTGGCAGTGGGTTTGTCAACCGAACGCTAACGCTCCGATAGCCATAAACTATATCATTACAAAAATTTTGGGTTTCACCCTAGTTCTGGTTTTGACCTACACGGTGATTTTTATTAAACTAAAAGTGGCTGTTTATCGACAAGAAACAATCAAGGATTTTCGCTTGGCCAGTCAATTCGCGATCGTCTGTTTCGCCTATGTGCTCTACGTTGCTGTGTTTTGGCTGATGCCCACTATTGTAGAATCTGGACTCGCCACAATGGATACAATGCAGTTCATTCTTGGCTTAGTCGCTATTTTCAACAGCGTTCTAAACCCATTTTGTTACATCGCTTTCGGATCCAATTTGCGACATCGTCTGGGGAAAGATTTAATCAATCAGTCACGTTACATTTTTGTGAAATTCAACAAAATTGGCTGGTCTCAGACACCGACTACTTAACTCACAGAAAACTCACAGCAACTGTGTACATTATAGAAATATTTAATTGTGCATGTATGTACTTTTTTGTGAATAAATTTTAATCTGTAATTTACAGATTATTTGCATCAACTTATTCTCCAGCTATTCTTATTCTCGAGCTATTCCAGAATAGTTATTCTCGAGGTCTTATTCTCTAACCTTTTCACTACACCATTAGAGAATAGCTCGAGAATAACTAAGCTCGAGAATAGCTGGAGTATAACTTATTCTCCTACTATCCAATTAAAATGTAGCTGTTTTATTTTTGTCCAATTAAAACATCGCAGACAGCCAATTAAACTCGAGAATAAACCTAAATATGCCCCGCCTACCAACTGATTGCGGAAGCAAATTCGTTTCTCGTCCGCTCACCGAAACCGCGTCGACTTAACTCAAGTCAGAAACTTGATTAGGCACGAAACCCAAAAGCTAGTATTCTCAACCTTTTTCTTTTATATACTGTTTTTACACTAAATAAATAATGCAGAAGCTAAATATGCATACCTAAATATGTCGAAACTTTATAATATGGAACTATTTTCTAAAAGTTATTTGGCTATTCTGCAGCTATTCCTGGTCTAGATCAGGAATAACTTAAACATTGTAGAAGAATAGCTGGAGAATAAGCTATTCATTAACTTTGGTTAGTGCAATAATGTTAGCTATTCTTTAGCTATTCCCGAGCTAATCTTCAACTACTCCTGAGCTATTCCATAACTTTGAGAACAACTATTCTCGACCTTAAATGTTGGTGCAATAAAAAATTAATTTATTCTAGTAGTATATAGTGAGTTAATTGAGGGCACTTTAGGCATATAGTTAAATTTTGGTAAGCAAATGGTAAATTTTTGGTCAATTCTTACTGTCTTATGTGTTAATCATAGGCATGATTTACTATTTTTATACTTTTGCATGGTCATCAGTGTGTTCATTGTGGTAATAATTTGGTCAGGCAATAGGCCGGGAGCATTTTAAAAAAGTTATTGATCAATTTTATTGTTAATCATAGGCTTATTTTAGCAATTTTTGCGAGTTTGCATGGTCTTCATAGTGTTTTTGTGATAATACTTGTTCATGCGTTAGGTCGTTTTATTTTTTTGTTTTATGTTCTTTAGTTTTTGCCGTTAAATAATATTTAGCTTGTTTTTTTTAATGTTATACTGCTTTTTAGTTTTTTTAGTATGCATTTTTTAGTATATGGATTTAGATTTCATTGTTAATTATGTAATAAGTTTTTTATCGTTACTTCCCTTGAAAAAACTTTTATAACTATATAGGTGATTCCGTCGCTGTGTAAATATTGTGTAACAGCTAAATAACATTTTATGTCAACGGTTATAGCTATTGTTTTGTATAATTGCAGCATTTTTTTAAAGAATGTGCAATAGTAAGACTTGAACAATATATATTGACCGTTATTACGTAGTTATTGACTAGCTTAATTGAGGCATTGCTTTAGTATTGTGCAATATAAAAATTTTAATCGTGTATATGTAGCTACTGTCTGGCTTGTTGGGGCCATAATTATGTCGTTATAGCACCAGAATATATTGGCCGTTATTTCGTAGCTACGGTTTTGTTGTAAATGCGTAATGGTAATGGTAATGGAAAGAATAGTGCAATAGTTATGTGGCAGAAGAGTATTGATCTTCAATATGAGCTAATTCCTAGCTTGATTCCGTCATAATACAGTAGGTTTATAACAATAAAATATATTTAACGTTAATACATAGCTAATACCTAGCTTAATTTCGGTGTTGTTTCAGTATTGTGCAATAGTTTTGTAACAATTAGTTATTGTTTATATGTAGCTACTTTCTGGCTTGTTGGTGCAATAATCAGTTAATTATAACAACAAAATACATTGACCGTTATTACATAGCTTTTGTCTAGCTTAAGTGCGCCATTGTTGTGTATTGTGTAATAGTTACGTTACAACAGAGTATATTGATCGTTATTACATAGCTATTGTCGGTTTTTGCAATGGTTATATGACAACAATTTATATTGACCGTTATTACATAGGCATTGTCTGGCTTAATTGCGGCATTGAGTAAGTATTGCGCAATAGTTAACTTATAAAAGGCTGTGAATTCGTTAAGAGCAATCATTTACAAATTGACCGTCATCGAGTACAGTCATGTCGGCCATTTTTGTCCAGTGAATTGTTTACTTACAACTATCATAAAAGCATACCAGTCCTTTGGTTAACACTTGTCAAATAACCGAATCGAAGATGCACCAGTGTTCGGTTTGCCAGAAGACATTTACCCAGTCCAGAAATCTTCATCGTCAGACGCGGCAATATCACCAGGTTTTAGCGTTGTTTTGATGCGACCCATTTTCAATTGATTTGATTTGATTTGATGTGTGTTTCTCGAAAATAAATTGATTTGATTTGATGTGGGATTCTCAAAATTCAATTGATTTGATTTGATGTGGGCTTCTCAAAAATCAATTGATTTGATTTGATTTGATGTGGACTTCTCAAAAATCAATTGATTTGATTTGATTTGATGTGGGCTTCTCAAAAATTATTTAATTTGATTTGATTTGATGTGGGCTTTTCAAAAATCGATTGATTTGATTTGATTTGATTTGATGTTCGAATACTTTTGATTTGATGCGGTTTTGATGTAACTACTGTCAGTTGAAAAAAATTATGTGATACTATGTAGCCTAATGTCAACGGAATGCCATCGAAGGTGAAAATTTTTTGTTTTTGATTGGTTTCACATTTTTACAACGCAAAAGTAGAACAGGTCAAATGGCATTGTGGATGTAAACAAGCCTTTCTGCGGAGGAAAAAAACTGTTATGATATTAACTGAGGTCTGAGTGTCAATATATATTCCATACTCATTGAGAAAATAATAATTAATTCCCAATTTCAGCACTAAATAGCTATAGTTTTGTGGGCCGGGCCCGGGCCACCACACGTACGACCCGTGAGGCGGGCTCGGGCCTAGCCGTTGGTCTTG
>JASANF010001986.1:0-10764 GCA_030248245.1 Trissonchulus sp. WLG1_4 | reverse complement strand
TAAGAACTAATTAGGTAATTAATTATTGAGTCAGTTAGTTGAAACGTAATTAAGCAACTCTCCATAAATACGTACATTGTTGCAGACAAAATACACCTTTAAGCCCGGTTCATAGTTGTCAGTAAGGGCTGTCCGTGTCCGAGTCCGTGTCCGTGTCCGTAAGAGTAGTTTGATTCACAGTTGTCCGGATGTCCGTAACAAGTTGTCCGTGAGTGTCCGTAAGGGCTGTCCGGATGTCCGGAAGGCAAGTTGAATTCAGTTCAACTTTTGTCCGTGTCCGTAAGGATTTAGCCAATTAGAATATAGTCTTTATAGTCACGTGTACGTGCGTGCCTACAAAATTTTGCCGCGATTATGAAATTTTGTGGAATTTGTCGTAATTTCAGCTCAGTAACTCGCCTATAGTCTGTGTAGAACGTTTTTATTGATTTTTTTGAAACGCTAGTTCTCGTACGTGTACTAATGAGCAGGACATCTTAGAGTTATTTTGTGTGCAAACGCACTGTCCGTATAGTGTCCATAGAAGTATGAATTAATGCTGCTTACGGACACGGACACGGACAAATGTTACGGACAGCCTTCCGGACACGGACACTGACTCGGACACGGACAACTACGGACACTTTCGGACTAGTATGAACCAGGCATTAAATTACCATTTGAGGCCTATTCACATTCGTCAATTCTATTAGCTGTCTGGTTTTGGCCTAGCTGTAATTTAAAGATGTTACAGCCTGTTGCTGCTGGCTGCGTGGGTCACGTGACTTGAGGAGGTTATATAAGGAGCTGAACTTAGAGAATTTTCGCAGTTCTCTGCCAGTTTTCACGGTGTTAAGCGGTCTCTGAGGTCTCTGCGGAGACACGGTTAGAACGGTTACTACGGTAAAACGGTAAGACTCTGTGACTCGGTCTACAGTACGGTTGGACGGTCACCCACGGAAGCGCTCGGTAGTCCACGGTCCGAGTTGGAGCGGAGGTCTAGTGTCGTAGGTCAAGTAGAGTTGCGAACGGACTGTGACAGTAGAGACAAGTCGCAAATAGTCGAGTGTCGTAGTGTCGTGTTGCGAGCCACTAGGTACTGTAATGCTAAATAAAAGGCTGCTAGCTAGACGTGTTTGTTTTGTCTACATTTCATAGGTACGGCACTAGGCCCTCCCCGCTACAATTGTTAGTAACATCTTGGGTGGATTTCACCACGGTGGTTTTTAAAAACCATGGTTTTACGTACATGTGCATGTGCATATTATGATTTGCACATAATTTCGTTACAAAATAGGTATCGCGTGATTCGTTACGAATTTCGTAAATTTTCTAAAACCATGGTTTTTGCTCAGTTGAAATTTGAAACCTGCAGCATAGCAGGTTTTTATTCTGCTGAAATTTCAACTGAGCAAAAACCATGGTTTTAGAAAATCTACGAAATTCGTAACGAATCAGGCGATACCTATTTCGTAATGAAATTATGTGCAAATCATATGCACACGTACGTAAAACCATGGTTTTTAAAAACCACCGTGGTGAAATCCACCCCTTGTGTTTCAGCTTGGCTATCCGATAACGCAAAAGAACGACTACACCATTTTGTTTCTGCAAAACGCCTTTGTGGGATTTCAAATCGAACTAATGAAGGACGCTCAAAGTTTCGGCGAATTTATCAGTTTGATCGGCGGTCAGCTTGGGCTCTGGCTTGGCTGCAGCATCATCAGTTTTATCCAATTATTTGTCTGGATTTTGGCCCTAATCACGGATCGACTGTGGGTGTATTCCAAACGAAGGGTCACTCTTACTGACCCCGCCACTATGCCGGCAGTGTGATTGATTAGGCTCCATTCATACTTACAGCCGTTTGTCCGTTCGTTCAGCCGACTATTGGCCGTTTGCACCAACCTTATTCTCGAGTTATTATTATTTTTTCCTATTCTCGACTCTCGAGTGCTGTTCACCATTTTACTGTATTAAAAACTATATTTCAATGTATGGGAATTAGTTAATGTGCAGTGTGCACCCATTATCAAGGAAACGGTATGCTAATGAATACGTCTTAAGGGTTGATTGAGATCAGCTATTCCTGAGTTATTCTATTCGCGAGCTATTCTATTTTGGTGCAAGCCAGTGTATATAACGAAACAATCGTGCTAGAAACTCAGGTTATGCACTCTGGGTGACGTAATTATTTTTGCCGGCTGAACGACTGTAAGTATGAATGATCTCATAATCCAAATCCAAGTTGATGAGTAGGTAGTCAAAAATCAGAGCTATACCACAGTGTATTAAACTGGCTAACAACTAGGGCAAAAAAGTTAAACTTTAACTTTAACTGAAATTAAAAAAGTTAGAGGTCCTACTTTAACTTTAACTTTAACTCCAAAAAAAGTTAGAGGTCTTACTTTAACTGTAACTTTAACTTAAATTAAAACAACCTTAAATTAAAGTTATTTTAAAAAAAGTTATATAAAAGTCATTGATTTTTGGCTTACTTTAACTTTAACTTAAATTGATGCCTGCGCCTTACTTTAACTGTAACTTTAACTTAAATTGAAGCAATGGCCTTTACTTTAACTTTAACTTTAACTTAAATCAAAATGGTTTGACTTTTTTGCCCTAAACAACAAACTCGCACACGAAAGGTATGAACAAGGTCCTACTGGGTATGTTTTTTTTTGTATATACTTTTGTATGTTTGTTCAGTAAAATCGGGTTGTTGCAATATATGTTTTTTACTTAGGGCACATTTAAAATAATTACACTAGAACATTAAAAGACCAGGTATTAACCCTTTCCTTCCCACAGTGGCTTTAAAACTACTAATTGCACTATGTCACACTAGTGAAACCTGTCGGCCTGATGTTTCACAAAATCATATCCTTCATTATGATACCTTAGGTATCCGGGTGAAGCGAGCTGGTGGCCGAGTGGTCTGGCGTGACAGTTGTGCCACAAAGTAGTCACTGGGAAGCATGCCCAGTCTGTGGCAGCGGATCAAAGACCAGCCAAAGCTTGGACTTTAGAAAAAGCAGTTTAGAAAAATTCAGAAAGGAAAGGGTTAAGTTTATGCTTTGTTTTACGCAGCGGCTCTAGAATCACCAAGCATTAAAATTGGGGGATCTGGGTAAAATCCAGCCCCAGCCCCAGCCCCGGCCCCAGTTCCAGCCCCACCCCCAAGTGGGTAAAACCCAGCCCCAGCCCCAACTGGGTAAAATCCAGCCCCAGCCCCAAATGGGTAAAATCCAGCCCCAGCCCCAACTGGGTAAAATCCAGCCCCAGCCCCAAATGGGTAAAATCCAGCCCCAGCCCCAACTGGGTAAAATCCAGCCCCAGCCCCAACTGGGTAAAATCCAGCCCCAGCCCCAACTGGGTAAAATCCAGCCCCAGCCCCAACTGGGTAAAATCCAGCCCCAGCCCCAAATGGGTAAAATCCAGCCCCAACCAAAACTAGGTAATTTCCAGCTCCAGCCCTGGCCCCAGCCCCAGCCTACCCACACCCCGGCCCCGGTTGGCAAAACACATCACCACAATCAAATAGGCAAACCTTTGATACAACTTCAACTATTACAGCAAGGCCGAAAAAGCTTTTGATGCATAATTAGTCACTGGTAGGGAATCGTACTCAAAATTAAAGCAATGCACTTTATCATACGAATTTAAATTTTCTAACACTAAACTTCAATCTCAGTTCTGCACATTTTCAACCAACTTTGTGGCTCTGCTCCGTCAAATTTTATTTGTATAAATTCTCACAGTTTGTGTCTTTTAGTTACATTTCGTGAAAACTTTGATCAGTTTTCTGTCGAATTTTAGATAAATTTCAGTAAGCTTCTCCTTGCAGTTCAATTCCTGCTTTGTGTCGATCGAATTCATGTATCTAATGCTAAGTTTTCGTAATAATTTTTAATTTTTCTGTATTTTTCAACAACACCAATCAATAGATACCACCTGAGAAGAATAATGCATGTATGTAGGTATGCTTCTGAAATGATTTCGGCCTAAAGGAGATTCGGCCTACATAGCAGTGATATTTTTTCACACTGCCTGCCTGCTGCATTATTTCACACAATGCAGAATGCAAGTGTGCGTGTGCGCCCGCTCATGCGCCCGCTCGTGCGCCCGCTCATGCGCCCTCTCATGCGCCCTGTCATGCGCCCGCTCATGCGCCCTGTCATGCGCCCGCTCATGCGCCATGGCGTACGCCATGGAGCAAATTGCGCCTTCGTGGCAATAGGCCTTTAGCTGGTCGTGTCACTGCTATGTAGGCCGAATCAGGCCGAAATCATTTCAGAAGCATACCTACATACATGCATTATTCTTCTCAGGTGGTATCTATTGATTGGTGTTGTTGAAAAATACAGAAAAATTAAAAATTATTACGAAAACTTAGCATTAGATACATGAATTCGATCGACACAAAGCAGGAATTGAACTGCAAGGAGAAGCTTACTGAAATTTATCTAAAATTCGACAGAAAACTGATCAAAGTTTTCACGAAATGTAACTAAAAGATACTAACTGTGAGAATTTATACAAATAAAATTTGACGGAACAGAGCCACAAAGTTGGTTGAAAATGTGCAGAACTGAGATTGAAGTTTAGTGTTAGAAAATTTAAATTCGTATGATAAAGTGCATTGCTTTAATTTTGAGTACGATTCCCTACCAGTGACTAATTATGCATCAAAAGCTTTTTCGGCCTTGCTGTAATAGTTGAAGTTGTATCAAAGGTTTGCCTAGTTGATTGTGGTGATGTGTTTTGCCAACCAGGGCCGGGGTGTGCGCAGGCTGGGGCTGGGGCCAGGGCTGGAGCTGGAAATTACCTAGTTTTGGTTGGGGCTGGATTTTACCCATTTGGGGCTGGGGCTGGATTTTACCCAGTTGGGGCTGGGGCTGGATTTTACCCATTTGGGGATGGGGCTGGGTTTTACCCAGTTGGGGCTGGGGCTGGATTTTACCCATTTGGGGATGGGGCTGGGTTTTACCCAGTTGGGGCTGGGGCTGGATTTTACCCAGACCCAAATTGGGCACTAAACATCAAGATCTACGTCGTGAAAAATCAGCTTAAAGATCAGTTGACGAGAATAAACAAGTCAGCGTTATAATCGTTTAAGATCGGGTATTCATCATTAGGTGCCAAATGACCCCTCCAATAATACAAGAATAAAATTATCGTTAGTCAAGTTTTGTACCCAATGCGATCCCAATGAAGGCGACTCACTAATTTTATAAAACTGTACAATAGGTAGAGTTCACAATAGAGTATATTTCAAATTTTTTGGCCACAATACTACGATATTTATATTCTCGTCTCCAATTTCAATTGATTTAGTGGAATTGCGGATATACATTAAAACGAGACATGATTAGAGCTGGATAAGTAAGAAGTGTAGAACTTTACTGACAATAATTACAGATGCAGTTTAAACTACGATCAGATGCAGTTAAAACAAACATTCCAAAAAAATAAAATGCAGTCCAAGCACTAACAATAACTAAAATAGCAAGTAAATTTTGTCGTGATGACTTATATAGGCTTGGACTCACAAATGGTGTGTACTTTCTGTTCAATATTCCGCCTAAAGCCTGGTTTATCCATGTCCTCAATTTTTTCCATTATTGTTTTGTCCTTAAGCAGTTTTACGGGGTCAAATAAGCCAAGTTTTTACACAAAGAAAGATGAGGTCAAGTGTAGTTCGTACACAAGTAAATTAGACGAAACGAATTAAACGCTTGACATTATCAAACCAAAAATTATCGTTGTCCACGTCCTTACGTTTTCAAGGTCAATTACGAACCGAGCTTTAAGCCTTCGTTACAACGAAATAAACCATAATGTAAGTTTATGCTAAAATTCTTTTATATCAAATGGATAGGTTTGTTACCTATATGAAATGTTTGAATCAAAAGCCTAAGGCCTAAGGCCTTTAACATCGCCTAAGCCTTGTTCAAGTTAAACACCTTTTGTGAATCCCAGCCAATTGTCACGTCTAAGCCAACAAGTCTATGAGTTAATAACTTTCTTGGCCACCACTTTGACCCCCTCGAATAGTTCCTCCGCGGTGGGCAGGATATAGCACTGGGGCAGAATGAATCCGCCCGAGTCGTCGGCTTCGGCTTCGGCCGGTCGCAGCTCGATGGTGTAGGTATAGTTGATGCCCAGCTGGCCTTTCATGTAGTCGTCCGCTGCTCCCGAGGCCGCATCTGCAATGGTCGATTCATACTTACAGCCGTGTCGACAGATAATGATAACTTTGTGCCACGCGTGCTTATTGCACTTATGACAAACTACTTGTTGAACTAATGCTGCGCAGCCTAGTGCTTATTGCTCATGAACATATTGCTTCGTGCAACCAAAAGCAGACAGTTTGCCTATTGCACCTATTTACTTATGACTTCGTTTGTGCAGTAGTCCCTAACCGGCAACAAAATCTGCGGATATTGACCATGATAAGGTCAATTAGATACACATAGGCTACAGTTCAAAACATAAATGGCTATTAAATAAGAACATTTAACATTCCACAAACTCACACAGCATTTCAGCGGAGTTCCCAACAGCGTATTCTTTACCGTGTTTTGCCTTCATCGCTGCAGCTGCTTCATCGGCTGTGGATTTCTGAATTAATTATCTGACTGTAAATCTAATAAATCTAATTACGCACTTCTTTACCGGATTAAACGGACTGGACTAATATATTCACAAGTTCTGAATGGCTAACGGACAAAATAAGTAAATCGAAGCCAGCTGCTTAAAATTGAAATTCATTCTTAAACTATGTTAGTGGAAAATTTATATTTCAAAACTCAATCTTCATTTTCTTAACTGTCATAGCTTAATTTAATTAAAAATTGATAAATTAAATTAAACTATCTCAGGAATAACAGGGTTCAACATTCAGGCCTTATTAACGTGCGTATTACCGTCCGTTAATCGAAATGCCTTGAGTTATATATTGATTAAAACTAACCCAGTAATGATTTCATGTCAGTTGTTGATTACGATAAATAAAATGTGGGCGGAGCATGCATCTGATTGGCTAGTTGCGAACACAAATCTAAGACGACTTTTGATTGGCTAAAGTGGCAACTTTGGGTACAAAGTTCCACGAGATTACGGTAGCAAATGGCTGTAGGAAGACCTTCATTTTCATACTCTTTATCACAAATGCACATGGGGGCATTGATTTGGGATTTCGGTACAAGCCCCTCAGCTTGGTGCTAAAAATGGTGCTCGAAAACTTAAACTTTGACGCAGATATCTGTAAGATGCTTAAAAAATAACTAGAAGTTAAAAAATCGCCGAAACTATTCCAGTTTTGTAAAACATTTTCCATTTTTAAGGAAAAATCAGAAATTTTTACGGTTTTGTCAGATCAGGCCCGAAACATCAAAACAGCCTTCCCTAAAATTCTGAAAAATTTGGGGCAAGCGCCCCCAAGACCGAGACCCCATGTATATGTATGCTTTTCACAATGTACTTTGCATAATGATTCAAGACAGTAAAATGAAAATGAAAAAACTGACCAAATTATCAAAATCATGAGGGTATTTAGCAGGTTTACTGTAACCGAAAGGCATAAGCCACATCTGCGAAAACGCATGAAGAGTGAAATAAGCTCCGATGTTTTCACGATGGCTTGTGACAAAGTCTCGAATCGCGCGAGACTCCGGCTCCGAAAAGGGACTATTCCCGCGGTAAATGTCCGAGCAAGGGTTGGAGCTCGTTCCAGAAGCTGAAAGCAGAAATACTTTTTTCTGACCAAACAATACTCAATAGGATGTTGGGTAGATGTCGCGTGTAATCGTACACAGACACAGGAATTTTAACCCCCCCCCTACATGCGCTTATATGTCCGGCTAAAAACATACCCCCTCCGCTCCACCGCTATTTGCGCTATACACGCTACCCTGCAAACAGCGCTATGGAGGCTATTGGACACTAAAGCCCGGTTCATACTCGTCCTTAAGGACTGTCCTTGTCCCTAAGAAATGTCCTTGTCCCTATGCGGGTTTGATTCATACTTTTCTGGTGTCCTTTTCCTTTTCCCTGTTCCTAAGCTGCTTTTGATTCATACTTGTCCCTAAGCAGCTTAGGGACTGTTCTTAAGCAGCCATAAGGACTGTCCCTATGTCCCTAAGCAATGTTGAGGAATGTTCTACTTTTTCCCTTTCCCTAAGCAACTCAGCCAATCAAAATACGGCAGTTACTACATGTGACACGAAGAACAGCCAATCACGGACTAACTCGACTACTAGTGAAAGAATGTCGTGGGCTTGTGTTGCGGTATTAATTCTATCGTTATTTTTGGGTTATTTAAGACATTTTTGCGTAAAAAATACTTGGATTTTAATTTTTATACCAACCTGAAATATCTTATAAGTTCATAAAGATGTTCTTGTGCTCCACCTTGGAAGTCGAGTGGTTATGATTTTTGCTTCTCAACCTATGAATCAGAGTTAGGATCCCATATTCGAAATTTTGAATTTTCTTTTTTTTCAGCCTATAAATAGGGTTGATAACTTTTTCAAGGTACTTTAAACAAAACGCAGTTTATCCAATGACGGTTGAACATTAGTTTATGTGAGAAAGAGTATTCTCTTGTCCTCAAGGAGTATGAATCAATCACCTCTAAGGACAGGGACAAGGACATTCTCTATAGACCTTAGAGACACTTCTTAAGGACAGGGACAAAGTATGAGGACACAGGAACAAGGACACCTAGGGACAGGGACAAGGACAACGCTCAAGGACAGGGACAACGCTTAGGGACGAGTATGAACCAGGCTTAAGGGTGGAATTCTAGAAGGGTGATTAAGTTAGTCAGTAATTAAAAGAACAACGCGCGTTCAGAATGACATCAGGCAAGTCTATTCTCAGCGTGTAGAATTCGTAATGACAAAACGTAATGAAAGAACGTTTAGCGACTGATTAAGTTAGTCACTCGCTAATCACCCTTCTAGAATTCCACCATAAGACACAACAACACATTACGAATAGAACAAATTTAAGCCAGCAAGATTACAACGAGTAGTCACTATATTTAAAGCGCACCCCAAGCACCATAAAGCGCTTTTTCGCTGCATTGTTTTACTGGTTTATTATTTGGTCTACTCACTGCCCCATTCGTAGCCAAAGTTGCGATTAATGTCTGTCCCGTGGCAACAGGTCCACCAATGGCAAACATTCTTGGAACGGGTTTTGCGCCACACGCGATCCTAAAAGTAACAAAACGTGCTTATGTTCTTCCGCTGAGTGAGAAGTGGTTACAGTGCGAGGCCTGAGTGTCAATATTCCAAAGGAAATATTAAACGCGGCCATTATTTTTTGTCGATGAAATGATTTCTAAATTCCAGTTTTTATACAAATTTGTAGCCGCACGCCAATTCAATACGATTGCGAGCCCTACCTGACATCAGTACAGACAGACTCTTAAAACCCTAAACTTCGCAGTACTATATAGGCCACGATTGTTGTGACTAGTCCAGTTGTCGTACTATATATAACGTTCCTTTACTTCGTTTATTAACATTCCGTATAGTCTGTTTTAAGCGTAAATTTTAAGATAGGACTATACTAATATATTTGAGCCGTGTAAGACTAAATTTCAACCGGCTATTTTCATTTTGTGCAGTGTTATTAGCAATATTAATTTTAATCTAATCCGTTAAATCTACTTTTGGATAAGGCCCCAAGTTAATAAGTTTATGAATCCCACCCATAACTACATAAATGCATGTTACTACAGTTTAAAAGAAACAATTACCTCCTTTCTAGAATATTCATAACCGTCTGGATTTGCCACTGGCAAGATATACCAATCCAAATTATCAATTAGGTGAGACATTTCACTGTCTTTTTCAGATGCCAGCTAAATCAAAAAATTAACAAAAAATAAACAGCTAAAAACATGTTAGAAGCATATACATAAGCATCCATTAGCAGCGACAAATAGGAATATTTTACTGATTAAGTACTTGGAAATATAAATATATGTAAGCGGCAGAGGCAGTGGCAATACCAACTAATGGAATTAATTCAAATAGATAATAAATTTATGTTTTTAGGATTTTATTTATTTGCTCAGAGTGACTGTGTGACCGGAGCACTTGTTCATATGATTGGTCAAGTTATTTGCCTACTATTTTGTCAGTTATGGCCAAAAAATTAAAATCATCAAAACTTAACATAAAATGGGTTTTTAGGTTCACATTTGCTCTATCAGTGTGAAGGAGATGGGACCTGTTAACACTTTCAAAATCACTAGACAAGTTGTTTGCCCATTAGTTTGCCGTAATAGACAAAAGATTAACTAGTCAGAAATTAAATATATATGCCTACCTGAGGGGGCCCTCAACTACTACTAAAGTAAAGCCCTAAGGTGACAAATCCCGCCTAAAACGCTCAAAGCTGACTGGTTGACAAGTGATGCATATACCTACCTAAATGTTTGCCCAATTTACCGTATGTATCATATAAACGGCCGATGCCGGAGCGATCCATTATCGAGCGTGAACGCCTGCATCGATCGCAAATGGCTTTTTTCCTGCTGCTATCTTATCACAACCAATCTGAAATTATACTGACAGTTCTCTATTGGCTAGTAGTGCTGCCTTAGTATACTATAACTTTACAAAATAACTTTATACTATACGAAAACTAGTTTTAGCATATGATCCTGAATTTCAATCAGATTGGCTCTGCTGCTATAACCAAGAGTCCTGAGATAGGGAGAGCTATGACGCTCTTCCCTATCCTGACTAACACCAGCCCGGACGA
>JASANF010001985.1:0-20739 GCA_030248245.1 Trissonchulus sp. WLG1_4 | reverse complement strand
AGCTTGTATTGCTAGCATTAGGGGTCCAGATGGGTGCCGCGTACTCCAAGACCGATCGACCTATAGCTTTGTAGGTCATGATTAGGGTCTCTTGGTCTTGCCCCCATGAGGCACCTGCGAGTGCTTTTAGAATGTTGTTTCTTTTCTTCGCTTTACTAGCAACAGTTCTGCAGTGAGGCCCAAACGAGTGCATGGTATCGTGCGCGACTCCGAGTACTTTGGGCTGTTTCTCCAGTCTGACTTGTGTGCCTCCCATGATAACATTTCAGTGTACGTTGGCTTCTGCGCTGTGAGGGGTGAACAGTGTCACCGTTGATTTTTCAGGCGAGACTAAGAGCTTCCGTTGGTCAAAGAAGTCCATCAGGGTAGGGATGAAGCTGTTTAGTCTGTTACAGAGCGGGTCGATCTTCGGGCCGGTCGTTAGGATTGACGTGTCATTAGCGTACTGGACCAGCGTTATATCTTCCGGTGGTTTTGGCATGGCTTTGAGGTAAAAGTTGAAGAGGCAGGGCGAAGTGACGACCCCCTGGGGTACTCCAGTACGGACGTTGCGGCACTTGGACAGATTGTCTCGGAAGAGCACCCGAGATTGCCTGCCTCTCAGGTAGCACTTAAACCATCTAACCAGCGCACCTGGTAGGGTGGAGTTATTCAGATCCGCGAGTAGTAGTTCAAGATTTACCATGTCAAAGGCCCGTGATAGATCAATTTGTACTAGAATAGTGCGCCCCGGAGGTTTGCGTTCGTTGAAGCCTCCAGCTATTTTGCAATTCACATCTAGGAGGGCCGAGGTGGTGGAGTGCAGCTTGCGAAAGCCGTGTTGCGTGTTGCTGGATGGTAAATGGGTGTTAAGCAGTGGCAGCAACAATCTTTCCAGGACTTTAACCGCTGGACATAGTAGCGATACGGGGCGGTACGATTTCGCCTCAGCTGCGTCTTTACCAGGTTTCACCAGTGGTATAATTATGGACTGCTTCCAGATTCGTGGTATTGTACCAGTTCCAAGGGAGCAATTGAACACGGTCGTTAGGTAAGCTACTCCAGCTGGGCCCAGGTGTTTCAGATGGATCATGCTGATCTCATCCGGTCCCATAGCTTTTGAAGCTTTGGCTGCTTTTATAGCTTCAGAAATGCTGCTAGGGGCGAAGGATGGGGCATCAGCTAGGGGCCGTTTTGAGATTTTGCGCGACAGTTTGCGCCAGGTCTTGGAGCTGGAATGTTTGACCACCGATGTGAACTGCTTATTGAAATGGGCCGCAATTGTTTTGTTGTTCGAGATTGGTTTGTCATCAAAGTTTATGCTGGTATTCGGTGGGGCTGTAGGTCCACTATTAAGAGTCTTGACGGTTTGCCATAGTGTGGACGAGTTGGTTTTGTGGTCGAACGATGCAAGTTTCTGTAGCCAACATGACCGTTTGTGTTCCTTGACCCTGCGTGTTATTTCAGTATTCAGCTCATGGATGCGCGGCGAGGTAGGGTTCGTCGTTCTGAGGAGGTCGCGCTCCGCGGCCAGAGGTGCTGCTGAGCCGGGGAAGTTAGGTTTCATTCTGTTAATCCGGCCCATAGGTATGTTGTGTTTGGAGGCAGTATTGATGATCTGTCTGAAGGTTCGTTCGCCATCTGTTGGGTCCGTCGGCGCTGGGGTGCGGGCGAAAGCGTTTCCTGTTTCTGTCTGTCATCGCTCCCAGTTCGCCTTTTTCAGGTTGACAAACTTCCGTTTTGGCGCCCAGATTATCTTTTCGGACAGTGGTAGATTCAATATTATCGGCACATGGTCAGACCCTAGACTGACGCTTGTTGTCCAATCCGTTGTGGCAAGCAGAGACATGCTGGCCAAAGAGACATCAGGAGATGAGGGGCGGCCGTTAGTTGGAATTCTCGTCGACTTGTTCTCGTTCAGCACCCCAAAATTTGAGTTGCTTATTTCGAGCGAGAGCTCGGCCCCCCGAGCATCAGATATGGACGAGTGCCAGAGCGGGTCATGAGCATTTAGGTCTCCCATTACTAAGGCATCACCCGGTGGCAGCAAGCTTGAAATGGTGGCTCGGAAACCTTGACGACAGCTGCTTGCTGGAGGTATGTATATGTTTACTAAGGCCAAGTCCTTGCCAGCGTTTTTGATTAGGATCGACTGTGCCTCTAGGTCATCCTGGTTCCGGTTCATGTCCACATTCTGGTACTGTAGGCATTGGTGAATAATGAAGGCTAAGCCGCCACCTCTGTTGCGTGTCCGGTCTTTCCGGACTATTGTGCAATCTCCAGTTGATGGTAGCTTTGAAGCGGTTGTTAATTTCGTCTCTTGTATCGCAGCGACCAGTATGTTGTTAGTGGTCATATAGCTGGTTATCTCATCGAGTTTGCCCGATAGGCCATTGCAGTTCAGCTGCATGACACGTAACGAAGTATCGCTCTGTTGTCCTCTGGCTTGAGTTTTGGGTTGTAGTACCGGTTAGGCCAGGAGTGATGGGATAGCTGGAGCTATTGGCCTTGCGGGTATCCCCGCCGCCCCTTGCGCCTGCCGCGCGGGTTGGATGAGAGGTTTACGGCAGCAGGCTGGGCAAGAGTAATTGGTAGACCAATGTTTCAGAGATATGAGGTTGCTGCAGTTATTGGTAATTCTGAAATGGCACCATTGTTTGCACGAGCCGCATTGCACTGACTTGTGTGACCATTTGACCATTTTCAGACAGACCGGGCAGGTCCATGGGCCCGGGTTCAGTTCGATGCCGGCTATGAAGAGTAAAAGAAGGATCAGCAGCGCCGGCATGTGCTGACCCTTCTTGAAAAACCCGTATTGACGCTCGATAGTTCGTTTTGGGGACCAGGTGGGAGGGGGTTGACTGACTGACAGACGGGTGGGGGGGTGTGAGGGTTCCTTGGGTGGGGGGGAGAGGTTCGAAGCCCTTTGCCCACACCGGATGGTGTGGATGGAATGACCACGGAAAGGCGGCTCCATGAGGTCCTAGTCCGACCCTCATTGTGCGCTATTGTTTTGTGTCAGACATGCACACTATTTTATAAATAAAAAGCCAAATACGCCACAACAAGCCCGCTCCCCATTAGCAAAGCATGTCAATCACCAAGCGTTATTTAGTTCTCATGCAAAAAGGCAACTAAATTGCAGGCACCACGTTATGCTTTTTTGCAAATCGTATTATACAGTTTCAAAAACTGAAATATGCAATTACAGGTCCGACGCAATTATCGCGCCTACGCCAATCAAAAAAAACAAAATAGCTTACTTTATTTTCTGATAAAGTTACCAAATACTGGTGTTTCGTGCTTGTAGTGCCATGTCCAGGTACCTGTGTCACGAATATTGCTAGTCGCGAAGTCGGTCCGCTTTGCCTAAAACTAGCAAGCAAAAGCAAAAACCAGCAAAAAAACATGCGAAGGTGAAAAAGTGCAATATATATATAATAATGTACATGCAACATTAGAGTATACATACATATATACATAACCTATACCACATTCCGGAGGGATGGGAGTGATAATTAAGGGCAAACGGCCATGCTACTGTGTGAAATTTAAATTACTGCATATTATACAAAAAGCAAAAGGCACTCACCAAAGTAACTGAAACAAAAGCGGGTAAGCAAGCTCCTAAAACACGTGTTATTGTGCCCCTATGCTGGCCTTCTGCTTACTCTTGGGCCGTATGCCAGACAGGGTTCAGTGCAAGCATGTAATTAAAGACGACAGTGAGTTTTGGTTAAGTGCAAGCAGCCCATATATACAGTAATTATGTATATCATGCAATAAAACATAAACTAAAAAAATATTTAAAAACCCTGTCGCTACGGCGCAAGAGCGTAGCAGGGGGACCGCCGACCGGTGAGCATGATTTTTGTGGGACTTGCCAGGAAAGGTCAAATAAAGGAAAGAGAATTTTATACACACATACTACACACACGTACTAAACCTTGTAATGTCAAACTGATAGAAGGTGCAGATTATATACGTGTGCAAAGTTGCAGGGTTTTGGAACTCCAGAACAAACGTTCGAGCAACGGAGCAAGTTTTTGTAATAGTAAAGTTTTTGGGCCAAGTTTGGTTAGTTGTGGTCTAAGTGACGCAATGTGAGTTCCGGCTGAGCCACAAAAACGAAAATGAACCGAACGAAACGAAAGCCACAAACTTTTTTGTGAAATTTGATATTTTTTGGGAGGAGATATTTTCCCAGTTCCCTCCCCTGACTACGTACTGGTCTGGTGTGCTTTTAGATGCTGAAGTAAACGAGGAGGGTTTTCGCAAACTGGAACTGATTCCGAAGCGGAAGTTGGACAGAACTGTTCGGGTGCAGATTCGACCGCAAGAGGATGAGGTATATATGTTATATGGCGGTGTTCAATTCAATTCAAAAAAGTTTACAACTGCTTGTCGAATGAGTGATTGTTGTGCAGGTTCGCCCGCCGCGCTGGAGCCGCATGCCGAGCTCGCAGGACTGGCCGAGCGTGTGGCCGGTGGCGCACTCCTTCAAGGCCTCTGCCGTCCCCCTGCCCGTCCGCATGGGTTTCCAGCGCAAGTGGTGGCAGAGACCGCCGCCCGCCAAGCACGCCAATCTGGAACTCATGAAAATACCAAACTTCCTGCATCTCACCCCGCCGGCTATCAAACGTCATTGTCAGGCTATTAAAAGTGAGCCATCTTTGCTTTTTTTTATACTTTTTTATATTTTATTGTAATTTCTGGTTGCCGACCTATACGAAGCAATAGGAAGCCAATTACTTTTCCTGTTTCGTATAATTTTCGTATTTCTCGTATGCAAGACTTTGACAGCTTGTTTTCGCAGGCTCGGGGTATTGGTCCTCCCTACTAGTATATATATAATACTTATATATTATATAAGTTTGCCCTCCCCCCACTATGGTGAATCCTGATCCTGACCCCACAGGTGGCTGAGCAACGTGACCCCCGAAAAATCGGAGCTCCCAGTAAAAAAACAAAACGAGTCGTCTTTGCGAACTTTCAAAATTTTGGGCATATCAGGGTTGGCGCGACAGCGGCAACCCTAGAATAGGACCCACACACCATATTGCGAAACTTTAAAATAAAACTTTTTAATAACTAAAAATTTATGCACAGCAAATCTGTTTTACTTTGGTGTGTGTACTTGCCTAGGGGACGGCTACTTGCTGGCCAAATTTCAGCCAAATCGGACAAGTATTTCCTGAGATATGAAAAATCGACCCCCGCAAACTCGGATTTTTCCGTCTTTTGTTTCCCGGTCGCAAATCTCAAGAAATACGCATTGGCGCCTTGGCGGGGCACTTTTTTATGCTGTTTATATTCAATCTGGTTGGGAATAGAGGCATTAGCAAAATGGTGTTCTAGGCTTCTGCCGTTTTGGCTCTGCTGGGAGAGGGGAAACCCCTTTTTTGGGCCTCGAAAAATGGCAAAGTCAAGAATTCAATGGCGCCGATTTTTGGGAAGTCACGCAAACAGCCCAAGTCTGATCTTTTGCATGCATGGTAGTGTAGTGGGGTTGTAATGCATCCTGCTATTTTGGAATCGATCGTGCCACTATAGCACTAGGTAGGGGGCTCGGAAGGTAATTTACGTGTATTAGGGGGGTAGTCGACCTACGGGCAGTGCAGCCAAGACAGTTATACATAGAGGTCTGTCATTTCGTATGCGAATATAAACCCCTATACTGTGCATTGCAACGTGCTATTAATTTTGCTGCCAGATTTACCTAGTAGCCAGAACTGATGTACCCCCCTTTGTCACCCTTGAAAACAGTCTTTTCATGACTTTGTCAATGTATAACGCTTTTATGGTTAGCCTCTCGTTGTTTATTTCTATTGGAGCTGTATAGATAGGCACAGGGGTATCCCATGATATTGTTTGGTCTACTTGTTGTGTATATACTGTTTCACTTTGGCACCCCTGGCAAAGTGCCCGAATGGTCAATTTGACCAAATTTTCGAATTTTGTGAGTTTTGTTGAAAAGCTGTCAAAATAGTTGAAATAGTTGGTGCAAAAATTATTCAAATCGGCTCTGTAAATTCCAAATTCCGGACTGGTGGGGTAATAACGGAAAAGACTAACTACAGGTGTGTAATTCTTGTATAGGAAATATGTACGAGTAGGTGATGCAGCCAAAATAGTTATAGTATATACGTGTTCTGTCGTCTTGTATTCGACTATAAACCCATATTTATATTCTTGTTTTGCACAGTGCCATTAGTTTTGCAGTCAGATTTACATTTACCTAGTAGCCATAACAGTGCATATTATTGTGCATATATACTATACCTATAAAATACTAGTATCAGCTTTCCTGCCCGCTAGTAAAATGCCTGTAGCGGAAAAAGGAATCGGATTATTATAAAAATGCCCTTTCACCAAGGGCAGCGGTGTGGGTAAAATAGGAAAGTTTGGTGATCTTAAGCGGAAAAATGCTAATAAGCTGGTTAAAAACGCGGGACTAGTTTTGCAACCGAATAGGAAAAGTCAGCTTACTAAATTAAGGGGTCAAGAGTTGCGTCAGAATTGCAATCGCCCTGCGACACGTTAGTGCTTTCTGCACCCTATTCGCGCGAATTAATAAGCTATTATCATGAGCTGCACTGTTGTCGGAAATGTGTGGTATGCTTCATTAGTTTTTGATGTTAGTTGCATGGGCAAGACATGTCCGAAACAAGCTCTTTTGGTCTTTACTAAATCATTTATATAATTCGTAACTTTCGGCAAAGATGTCTACAAAAAAACAGAGTCTGTATATATATACAGTGTATATCTATATATACACTTCAAGTTCTAACATATTTTGTTCGTAAGCTTCAGTAATGTTTTTCCTAATTCTTCGCGCGAATTGGATGCAGAAAGCACTAACGTGTCGCAGGGCGACTGCTATTCTGACGCAACTCTTGTCCCCTTAATTTAGTAAGCTGACTTTTCCTAGTCGATTTCAAAACTAGTCCCGCGTTTTTAACCAGCTTATTAGCATTTTTCCGCTTAAGATCACCAAACTTTCCTATTCTACCCACACTGCTGCCTTTGCGAAAGGGCATTTTTATAATAATTTAGATTTGGCCAGGGGGGGAATGGGGGGAATTCTCCCACCGCTTCCCTCCCCCCCGAAATTTTTTCAGACATAAGTTTTACACAAGGGTCCCCCCTTTGGTTTTTATGATCCGGCCGGAAAAAATTTCCGATACGTCTCCAATTGACCAAATTTGGCCTAGAAATCAAAAAATTCCCCAAATTTGTTTCCTGGGGCGGGGCTGCCGCCCCCAGACTCCTGCAACTCTTTGGATTAGTGTTCTTTGCTTTTGTCTTGCCTGAGAGCTGAAAGCATATGCATATAGTTGCATTTTGCATTATGTATTTGCTTAATACACTGCATAGGGTATAGTTTTAGCTGTTTTATTGTTACAAAAATCAAAAATGACATTTTTAGTAAAAGTACAGTTTTTAATACCAAAAAATTCGGAAAATTTGGAGATTTGCTAGCGTTTCGGACCCATGCCGGCCCATCATTTTTGTATATTTCGGTGTTTTGAGTTCCAATAACGTTAGATCGGTCAAAAATTAGCATTGTTTTTGACCGAAAAATGCTAATGTGTCGTTTTTTGCGTTAAAATAGCAATTAACTGCATTTTTAACATACTTAAAAAATCAAAAGTCATTCCCCCCAAAATTTTCTGGCTACGCCACTGGATTTGGCTATCAAATTTTTTTCTAGATATATATTAGTGTAGTATTTGATTCCGGATCGGAGTACTTTTTTTCTTTCATGGCGTAGGGAAGTGACTATAGTTTCCTACTCCTACGTTTCTTTCCGAAGGAAATGGCAAACCGTTATTTTTCATATTCCAGTTTTCCTTCCTTTAAATCACTGGCATACAATTAAGAGTTGATAAAAAAACAATACATAATATTACGTGATGAGGTTTCATATTGCTGCTCTATCTCCTGACCATACGTGGACAGCTAGCGAATTCTGTGGGGGGGGGGGGGTGCGGAGCAACTTGTCCGTTCATTTTCGTTCGTGAGCCACCGATTTTGCCGTCGTGAGCACTTCAAAACATTCTGAGGGGTGACACAACCCCCCCCCCCGCGCCCATGTATGGTGCTGACCCTGTGGTATACCCTTCAATTGTGTAGACTGGCCAGTATGGTTTGTGTGTTTTCGAGTTCTGCACGCCCTGGCCGGCTGGCTTGCGCGAGGTGGCTGATATCCGCAAGCACTACCCCCTGCGGTTCCAGTCCAGCGATTACTGCCACGCTGGGGCTTCCCTGCGTGACCCCAGAGCCCGCATTGTCACTATGCAGGTATATATACAACAGAAACCATGCCAATGGCAAACTACTACGGTTGACGTTAGAGCCCGGTTCATACTCGTCCTTATGCTTGTCCTAAAGCAGTTCCAAGAAAACTGCGTGGCCAAATGAGCCATTTTTTTGGAAGAAAATTCGGATCGCATGCAAAACCTTAGTCCAAACTGTTCTGCCAGTGCTTCACAATAGCTGACAGAAAAATGTCCTTGTACCTGTCCTATGTTCTTAAGGACATATTATATGAACCGGGCTTAAACTGAATTCAAATTTCTGTTTAGGGGTTAAACGCACCTCGTTGTGATTGTGGGCAAGGGTTTAGCAGTGATCATTCGTATGCCAATGAGAGCCTTTAGCCTATTATTTTCACGGCTGTGCCCAAGGGTGTCCGTTTGTTGCAGTTGTTGAGGTTTATTGGTTTGTTTGTGTGTTGTTTCAGTTTTGTCTGTCGTCCTTGCAGCTGGACTATCATGCCCGTCACAAGTTTATTCGTCTTTGCGAGGACCGATACGACGCCGAGACAGACACAGTGACTGTGGTGGCCGATCGGTGAGGCTGGGTGCTTTCGTCTGGGGAAGGAGGGACCCAGTCAAGCCTCCCTGGGGTTGGGGTTGTGGGCCCGTTCCCCCTTTGCCGGATTAAAGAGTTGATTTGCTTTTAAATTTATTGAAATGATGTTAAGATGCACCACTCCAAATTTAGCGTCAACAACTACAGGCATTATGTGCCCTATGCAGCGATTAAGGAAGGACTAGTAGCCTGGGTATATATATTTTGGTCTAGCGAGGCATGGACCTGGTTTGTTGGGGTGGTGCAGTTAGGTTTTTCTGTCATTGCAGGTGTCCCACCAGAAAGCAGAACAAACAATATGCCGTCTATCTGCTGACTGCTTTGTACTTTGAATCATGGGTAAGCCATCGTTTGACACACGGTTTTTTTTTTGCTCAAATTTGTGCTCATTTGAGCATTGGAGAATAAAAATGAGCATTGAGAAATAAAAATGAGCATCAAATGAGCATTGTTGCTATTGCCCAAAAACGTCATCGGGAGTAAAACCTAAGAAACTGTCAAAAAAAATTTCCGGAGTCATATTTTACACAAGGGTCCCCCTTTGATTCTTTTGTCGGTTGGAAATTTTTTCGGGTATTTCTAAAACTTGAAACTGTCTCTAAGGCACCAAGTACATACCAAACCTTGAATTGCTATTCTTCACCTTATGCTTGTACAGTTTATTTCAGCTTATGTAACAAGTATATAGATAGGGTCGTTCTATCAAGACAAGAGCATAGCCAGGCGAGGGCGTATATACCTGTGGGAGGGAGGGAATGGGGGGAGTCCCCTCCAAAATTTTTTCCCAAAGAATAATTTTTTACACAAGGGTACCCATTGGTTTTTGTTTGCTCGGCCGAAAAATTTTTTTTGATACGTCTTCAATTTACCAGATTCGGCTTAATACAAAAATTCTCTAATTTTTTTGCTGGGGGCTACCGCCCCCAGACCCGTGCAACTTTGTCGCTAACTATACTATTCCCTGGCATTTCTTTCATCAAAACCTGTGCAAGCATAGATGAGTTCATTAGGCTGCATTTGCATGTTTACTAAAGGAGTATCTATCTGTTTATGTCTGAAATGAAGCTTCCATCTTTTGTTTTAATTTTTGTCGAAAATAATGCCTGATACGTTTCCAGTTGACCAAATTTAATCTAAGAATTAAAAAATCTTTAATAAATTTTTTGGGGGGCTGTCGTTCCAGACCCTTCCATTGTGTGGCTAAAATTAAAAATTACACTTGAAAATCTCTGGGTTCCATTCCAATGGCTGCCACCTGTGTACCGCTGCGCTGCAGTAGTGATAGTTGTAATAGTAGTACAGTTTAGTAGTAATAGTTTTTACCTTCCTCATTTAATTAAATCGCAATTTACAGTGCAAATGATAAGGCAGCAAAATACTGGTGCTGAGACAGACCGCACAATGCTGATTTATCTGTCGAAATTACATAAACGATTCGTAACGCATGACATAAGATCATTCAACGTTAAAATATCTGGTTTCTGAGATGTCCAGCCCCAGATCCTAGGGCTGTAATGATTTGTCTTTCCGCTCAAAAAAAGGTCCACTCATTCGCAGACCAGCCTCAATCCGTATAAAATTTTCACTTAAAATTATTAGCTTATACCACACCCCTTTCTTCCCTGTCGACAACTCCCCTCCCACACATCCGCAGGGCCACATGTTTGGGCTTTACTGAGTGAGTATGTACTTCTAGTTGTGAGCAAAAGACGGCAACATACATGTTGTTTTGGCATGCAAGTATGCAACAGTGCAAAAACTTTTCAGAAAACGTTAAAAAATTTTGAGCATTTGAACTTAAAAATGAGCATCGAACTTTAAAAATGAGCATAAATTGAGCATCGGCCGTTTTGAAAAAAAAACCCTGGTTTGACAGTGCCATGTGTTGCACCAAAAGTGGCACCGTGCTATTTACAAAGCTTTCTTTTCGCTTCACTCTATAGGATTGGCGTTAAAGCATGATGCTTATCTGCTTTAGTCATACCAACAAACTTATTAATGCTCCTTTAAGAATCATTGGGCCCACTTTTTCCATAATGAATCGCGCTTTCTGTAATCAAATCAAGTAATACTTTGCTTCAAGCTATATGATGGTAATTGCGTTGTTTTTAGAGTGTGTGTATGTGTGCGTGAGTGTGTGTGTGTGTGTTTGTTTTAGAGTGTGTGTATGTGTGCGTGAGTGTGTGTGTGTGCGTGAGTGTGTGTGTGTGTGTGCGTGAGTGTGTGTGTGTGTGTGTTTGTTTTAGAAAGTGGAGAAGTGGGAAGAGCACAAGAGCGTGGGCGACGACGAGCGTTGGTTCTGGCAGGACAGTCCCTCGCAGAAGGCCGTGATCCGAATCCTCAGGCACATGCTCGCCGCACGACACGACGACGACCAAACGGTACGAACAACAACTGACAACAACTCCTCGGCAAGTGCGGGCTAAGTGAACAATTAAAGGAGACGTTTGCCCAGCCCGCAAATTCAATTGATGTAAAGTGTTCGTCCGAAAGAGACAAGTCGGAAACCCTAGTGTTTTTCTATTCATACTCTATTCCGAAGTCCGGAGTTTGTAGTTGAAAGTTGTGTGCTCTGACTGTTTCTGAAGTCAGCAGAAATCTGACTTTGAATTGAAGCAGAAACATTGCTGACTAGGTTCTTTAATTCGCGTCGATTATCTTCAGTCTACGACTCTAGCGATGTGGACAGCTGAATGTAGTCATTGTAGAGAGCGCTGGAAAGTTACTTTGGCTACGACGGGTTGAAAATATCAGCTATTGTGTTTTTTTCAGCCGGCAGATTCAGCAGCAGAAGCCGTGGTCAAACGCGACTCTCAGAGAGGGTTGCCGAGTTTCCTGGAGTCACTGAAGCCGGACTGTTCGGACGCAGAGCTTCTGGCCGCGGAGCCAGTGCAGCAGTACCGCAGGGCCTGGGATACGCTGCGAAATGAACCGGAGGACGGACCGGCCATTTTCCGATACGGACTTGCCGTCCGAAAACTGTTGGGACTGCCGGAGCCTCCGAAAACGCTCTTGCAGCCGGAAGTGGTGCCCTATGAAGAGCCCGCGGTTATTCCGGAAACGGAAACCAAAGCCACCCCTGAAGCTTTGCGATTTCGAAGACGCAAGATTTAGTAGCCTCACAGCTAATTTATTCGATGGTTCTTTTGTGTTACTTTCTGTGACTGCAATAAAAGTGTTTATTCAAAATGTCTGCTGTGTGTTTGTCTATTCATTTGGTAGTATTGGTCTAAGGAGTATATACCTAGCTGATCTAACTGCTGTAAGCGTTGGTAAAGGTTGATTCGTACTTAACAGCCGTTTGTCCATTCAGCCGTCAAAATGCGAAATATTGATATTATCAAGAGTTGCATAATAGCGTCTCACTCTATATAGAAGAAGAGTGAGACTCTCCAGCCTGCCTGTGTTCTAGCTGTTCTAGATGCGCTGGTCGTTTCCAGGCTACATGTTGTCATATCAGCGCGTAGATTCTCTGCGTAACACATTTTAGTATATAATCGCTGATGCGTTGATATTAAGATAGGGATAAAAGCTTAATAACTCATTATTTATTCATAGTCTGCTTGCAAAAACATTTAAAAAGGTTAGGAAATACCTTTAGGGATATTTTGGCGAAATTGATTCAGAAACTGTTGAGATAATAAACTTTTCTGATTTTCTTCTCAATCAATTTCGCAGAAAGTTTGCCAAAGGTATTTGCGACCCTTTTAGTGTTTTGCAAGCAGACTAAAAATAAATAATCAGTTATTAACCTTTTAGCCCTATCTCGTTTTGTGATTGTAGCACGTTCACAGGCGTCTGGCCAATCAGAGAATAGGAGCTTGCTTCTGATTGGCCAGCCACATGTTGCACAAAATGTCAACGTGTAGCCTGAAAACGACCAGCGCATCGATCTTTGCTAGAACACAGGCAGGCTGGAGAGTGTCTCACTCCTCTTCTATATAGAGTGAAACGCTATTATGTATTCTTGATATTATTAATAGTGTTTAAGATCGAATTGTGGCGTGATTATTTCGTAATTTTGCCGAACGGTCAAAATGGTGTTTGTTTGAATCGACCCGATGACTGATTATAACGAACGTACGGCTGCAAGTACGTGTCGAGTCGAGCCTGACTGGTGATGTCTGTTCATTCATGCCATCTCACCTTAGCTTTCACCATATACACTGGTGAATCTTGCTGTCTGAGGCTCCATTCATACTTACAGCGGTACAGCCGTTTGTCCGTTCAGCCGACAAAATGACGTCACATGCGCTGATCCACTGCACTCGGCTGCTGGTGAGTAGTGACGTCATTCTGCAGGCTGAACGGACATACGGACAAAAGTATGAATCGAGCCTGAACAGCCACATGGTTGCAAGCAGGTGCTGATTCGGACTCGGTCGGGCATATAATATACGGGCAAACGGACGTAACACGGAGGGAGAGCGTTTGGTTGGGTCTTTTCCGTTATTCCCCTCTCCCCTTCTCTAGTACGGAATCTAGAATTACTGAGCCGATTTGCGTTACCTATTTTTGCACCTGTAGAGTGTAGGTAGACCACCTCAGTACCACGGGTGGACGCGGGTCATGGGTATTCGCGGGTTGGGTTGGGTCGAAAAAATCGAGCCGTGGGTCGACCCGCGGGTACCCATTTCAGGCTGCGTGGGTAGACTAATTTTTTCCGACCCGCAAAACCTAAAAAATCACTATGTCGGCCTCCAATTTTACAGAATTTTGAGTACCGTGTAATAGTACCTTTCGGCAAGAGTACATAATGAGAAGAGTATGACACTCTTCCCATCGGCCAGCTTAGCAGCGCGGTAGATGCGTTGCACAATAACGGCCAAAAAGGTACCCAAATGAGTACCCCTACCCAAATGGGTACCTGGTACCCAAACGGGTCCTGCAGGTACCCAAATGGGTACCCCAGCGTTTTGATTGGGCCCTGCAGGGTACCCAAATGAGTACCCCTACCCAACTGGGTACCTGGGCTACCTAAATGGGCACCAGGTACCCAAATGGGTACCCCCTCATCAGCCAATCAGATTGCAGCAGCCTTTAGCTCCGCATACGAGCAAGCTACCGTAATCCCACGTGCAGCGGTATATGTGACGTTGCGAGTAATGCTGTCTTTCCATTTTTTAGCAATTTTCTGCCGCAAAGACTTATTATAAGACATAAACAAAGTCTTGGTTTACTGAATGGAACTGTCTTGGAACTTTACAAAATGATTTTAATTAAGAAAGACGCAGCTGAAATGAGATATTCTTAAAAACTGGCATAAAAAGACAAAAAATGAGCATTTTGTACAGCAATTGTCTAAAAAAATTATATAATAGTTTTAACTAAGTACAATCAGTTAACCAAGACTTTGTTTATATATGTCTTATAATATATCGTTGGAGCAGAAAAATGCTAAAAAATGGAAAAACAGCATTACTCGCAACGTCACATATACCGCTGCACGTGGGATTACGGTAGCTTGCTCGTAGGCAGAGCTATAGGCTGCTGCAATCTGATCGGCTGATGAGGGGGTGCCCCTTTGGGTACCTGGTACCCATTGGCATTTAGGTACCTCAGGTACCCAGTTGGGTAGGGGTACTCATTTGGGTACCCTGCAGGGCCCAATCAAAACGCTGGGGTACCCACCCATTTGGGTACCTGCAGGACCCGTTTGGGCAGGGGTGGACGCGGGTCGAAATTTTTGACCTGCGACCCAACCCAACCCACGGCTCGACACTCGTGGGTAACCCGCGACCCAACCCGCGCCGTAAAACCCGACCCGCGACCCACTTTGACCCACCACTCTTAACCATAACGTACATTATACAGGGGCGTGTAGCCAGGATTTTAAAAAGGGGGGATCGTACCTTGTCCTTGCTGACTTATTTAAACACACTATTGCGGGGTCTGACCTCAGCCCCAGAATCCAATTATTTTTACACTTATTGGCGAAGTGGCTTACATGACAAAATGTAAATTTGGTCGTTTAAAGTAAATAACCTGTTGCGGGGGTCTAGGGGCGGCAGCATTCATGTAGTTGGGGAGGGATGAGGGGAGACCTTCCCCCCAAAATTCGGTCCCAGGGGTGAGAGGGGGGTCCCGCAGGGTGAAAAAGAAGGGGGAGGGTCCCGGCGGGAGTAAAATTTTGGCCAAAATTTGAAAAACTCGACATTTATTTGTGAAATTTTGACAATTCTTACCGAAATTTTCGCCAAAAATTGGCAAAATCCGTGTTTTTTGGTCAAAAAAGTTAAAAATTGGTCATTTTCGGGAGGGGGGGTCAAAAATGAGTTGACGCAGGGAGGGTCCCTCCAAGGGGGGGAGGGGTACCCAAAATTTTAATGATGTTACATGTATGGGCGGCAGCCCCCAGAAAAAATGGAGTTTTTTTCGATTTTTTGGACAAATTTGGTCAACTGGAGACAAAATCAAAAAGTTTTCCGACAGGTAAATTAAAAACAAAAAACGGGAATTTCATATCAGACAGTATATTACACAAGCATATATAAGCTTTCATCAATGTTAACAACAAATAATGGTAAGCCACAGAGTTTGCAGGGGTCTGGGGGCGGCAGCCCCCAGGAAATTTTTTTTAGAATTTATTAATTTTTAGGCCAAATTTTGTAAATTGGAGACGTATCAGAAATTTTTTTGGCAGGACAATAAAAACCAAGGGGGGACCTTTGTCGAAAATTTCATCAGGTTCCAGTTTACGCGGGTCGGAAAAAAATTTTTTGACCCGTGCAGCCTGAAGTGGGTACCCGCGGGTCGACCCACGGCTCAAATTTTCCGACCCAACCCAACCCAACCCGCGGGTACCCATGACCCGCGTCCACCCCTGCGTTTGGGTACCAGGTACCCATTTGGGTAGGGTACTCATTTGGGTACCTTTTTGGCCGTTATTGTGCAACGCATCTACCGCGCTGCTAAGCTGGCCGATGGGAAGAGTGTCATACTCTTCTCATTATGTACTCTTGCCGAAAGGTACTATTACACGGTACTCAAAATTCTGTAAAATTGGAGGCCGACATAGTGATTTTTTAGGTTTTGCGGGTCGGAAAAAATTAGTCTACCCACGCAGCCTGAAATGGGTACCCGCGGGTCGACCCACGGCTCGATTTTTTCGACCCAACCCAACCCGCGAATACCCATGACCCGCGTCCACCCGTGGTACTGAGGTGGTCTATCTACACTCTACAGGTGCAAAAATAGGTAACGCAAATCGGCTCAGTAATTCTAGATTCCGTACTAGAGAAGGGGAGAGGGGAATAACGGAAAAGACCCAACCAAACGCTCTCCCTCCGTGTTACGTCCGTTTGCCCGTATATTATATGCCCGACCGAGTCCGAATCAGCACCTGCTTGCAACCATGTGGCTGTTCAGGCTCGATTCATACTTTTGTCCGTATGTTCGTTCAGCCTGCAGAATGACGTCACTACTCACCAGCGGAGCACTCATTGTAGGCGGAGCTAAAGACTGCGGCAATCTGATTGGCTGTTGGTTTTGAAAAGAGGTCCCATTTGGGTACCTGGGTCCCGTTTGGGTACCTGGGTCCAGTTTGGGTGCCGGGGTCCCGTTTGGGTACCCCCATCAGCCAATCAGATTCGTTGGGGTCCCATTTGGGTACCTGGAGGGCCCATTTGGGTACCTGGGTCCCGTTTGGGTACCTGGGTCCCATTTGGGTACCTGGAGGGCCCGTTTGGGTACCTGCAGGGCCCGTTTGGGTACCAGGTACCCATCTGGGACTTCCCATTACTCTTGCTTTCGGTTAAGGTGGCGCTCAGGGGAACCGACTTTGGCGTTTAATTTTTTTCAGCGGCATTTTTGACCATAATGTCTTGAAGGAAAGCTGTTCAAACTGAAAATAGCTTTCATTTGATGTGCATATTATTGTGATAAAAAAAATTTTTAATTTTTTGGACAATTTTGAAGCCGTAGCAAAAAAATTTTTGTTTCCATATAAAATGATTACTCATATCATTGAAATATGCGGTTTCTTAGCTTTAAATTGATGTATTAAACTTAAGAATACGTTGAAGTTTTGCTGAGTTATTTAGCCGTGAAAATAGCAAATCCAAAATGAAAGACCTCTAAAGCTGATAAATCTTCGAAAATGTCAAATTTTTGATTTAATTTCTTAAAAAATTGAGTATGGCTTTTTGTAATTTTTTCAACGGAAATATGCAGTCCTAGGAAAGGTCTAATTTTTGAAAAAGTGAAACGTGTGGGCAAACCTGACATTTTTGCGTAGCGAAATCGACTACTTTTTTTGGACCTGGGTCCCAGCTGCCGTTTGCGATTGAGTTGAAAATTTGCACAATGAAAGAAAGAATATAAATGCAGACGTGATAGTTTTTCGATTTTTAAATTTTGGCCCGCAGCACTTTTTGTAGTCGCTCAAACACGACTGATTTTTGAAAAATCGAATTTTCACAAACTCAAAAATAAAAATGAAAAATCGAAGATCAATCACGTCTAGAATTTTGAGAGATCTTTCTATTGATACCAAGATCGTCAAAATCGGTTGAAGTTTCGCTGAGCTAGGTCAAAAACAAAATTAGTGTGAATAGGAAATTCGACATGGTCATAAAATTTGACACATTCATATTAAAGTGCTGAACTGTATTGTAAATAGGTTTTTTTGATGTCTCTTTGATATATGATTAAAGTGGTATTGCTATTTATTGCATGAGCTGAGCGCCAAACATGAGTTTTGTTGCTGAGCGCTACCTTAAGGTACAGTATGTCTATGAAGTGGTGGGTCAAGTCAAAGTGGGCCACGGGTCGGGTTTTACGGTGCGGGTTTAGGTCGCGGGTTACCCACGAGCGTCGAGCCGCGGGTCTGGTTGGGTCGCGGGTCGAAAATTCTGATCCGCGTCCACCCCTGCAGGACTTCTTGACTACAAATTACAGAATTGTAAAAAGTGTAAATTTTTAAAAAAACTTCAAAATTGAAATTTTTGACAATTTTAAGTTTTTAGCTGTCTAAAACCAGAAAATTAGTTTCCAGGACAATGCTCGCATCTCAGGAGACAAAAAGATATTAATTTTTAAATAAAAATTTAATTTTTTTTAATTATGCATTATTGAAGTATTGATCGAGGTCGAGTTCGAGAGGAGCCCATTGGTGCAAACTGCAAAATCATGCGAATCCGCTCAGTAAATTCTAAATTCTAGACTGAATTGCTTTGTCAGGGTCGATTCATATTTAGGCCCGGTTCATACTCGTCCTTGTCCTTGTCCCTATCGTTTTGTCCCTAAGCTATTCCAAGAATACTGCCTGTCCAAATAAGCCAATTTTTCGTATGAATATAGTTGGGGTCACTTGCAGATGCTGCGTTGCAACCACAGATGCACGGGGGACGGGGGGAATTGACGTGGGAGGGTGCCCGACCCTTGGCGTAAGGGGGGTGGTCCCTACTTTGGGCCATTTTTCGGCGACATCCAAAAATGTTTTTACAATTTTTCGGTTTTTAACTCATTTTTGGGTACTTTTTTGGCCGCAAGCGAAAAATTTTTCCAGCTTTTCAATGTTTTGCGCATTTTTGGGGCACTTTTTTGGCCAGCGGAAGGGGGTGGTGGGTTGAGGGCGGGGGTGCCGATTGTCTGAAGGGGGGGGGTGGATACCCCCCTACGCCCCCCCCTATGTGCATCTATGTTACGACCATTTTTTTGAAACAACAGCGCACAAACCAAGACTGTAAGCAAAAGTAGACCAAACTAGGTCTGAGATAACATTAGCACACACTAAGACCTTAAACAACAGCGGACCAAACTAGGGCTGAGACAACAGCGCACAAACCAAGACTCTAAGCAACAGCGGACCAAATCAGGGCTGAGACAACAGAGGACTAACCAACAGTCTAAGCAACCTTGGATCAAACTAGGGTTGAGACAACAGCGCACAAACCAAGACTCTAAGCAACAGCGGACCAAATCAGGGCTGAGACAACAGAGGACTAACCAACAGTCTAAGCAACCTTGGATCAAACTAGGGCTGAGACAACAGCGCACAAACCAAGACTCTAAGCAACAGCGGACCAAATCAGGGCTGAGACAACAGAGGACTAACCAACAGTCTAAGCAACCTTGGATCAAACTAGGGCTGAGACAACAGCGCACAAACCATGACTCTAAGCAACAGCGGACCAAACTAGGGCTGAGACAACTAAGGACTAACCAAGACTTATATACATACTACCTGTCGAACAGAAACTTCTGCTCTCGTCAAACCTAAGGTATGCTGATGTTCAAGTATGAGGTATGAGAAAACTGAGTCAGTTTTATTAGGTACCTACCTTGATCGAAAAAACAAAGTAAATTTTAGTCAAGAAGTTCATGAGGCACAATGACTGCTCATGACTCAAACAAGCTCTTCTGCTGAGTAATAGTTTTTGCTGCCTGCAACGCTTTCAATAAAAACGGGTATTACGTAGATGCTCTAAGCTGTTTGAAACAAGCTGTTGTCCAACCCGGTGTCACGGGCAAAAGTGCCCCCCCTGTTCTACCGGGCACCGGGCACTTTAGGCAAAAGTGCCTGGGGGACACACTTTTGAGGTGACACTTTTGCCCATGACACCGGGACCTATCGCACGCACCCAAGTCGAGAATAATATATACCACTAGACCAAAGAGCCACATCTTAAGCTTCAGTGTACCGTCCTTGCATTATTGGTACTGCTAGCTCTAGCTGTATGTCGAACTGGATTGCATAGAAATGTTTAACTTACAAAAAAATTAGCAGAAGTGAACAAGGCAGCCATATTTTCAGTTTTATATCTTGGAAAATAACTCTACTACTCGGAGGGGGTCGCGTAAAAATAGGGAAAAATTTGCTCCGTCAAAAATATGACATTGTAAAATTATTTTTGTAAAGCATAGTATAGTATGTATGTAATTTGGGTCGTTTCCGTTTTTTCCCCGCAGTCAGAAATTTGAAAATTAATAGGCCGATTTTCGCGAATTTTTGTACCGATGGACTTAGCTTGACCTCAAAACTTCAAAAATTGATCTGCTTGAAAATTTAAAAATTCTTAAAAGATAAAAGGTGGCCCTTATTGAGTTATTTTGAGGGTGGCCCGCGTTGCGGCTTCATGGCCCTTCAGTTATGGTGTGGCCCAAAAAGTGACAGACACTTCCATTACATAGAAAGTGGCGATTCCCTGCTTGCGGGATCCGAAGTCAGGTCTCAAAACTCGCCCTAAATTTATTTTAAAAATCCTCTGAGATCATGGTAATTTCGATCTCCCCCCCTTAAGTAGCTTAGGAATGCTCTTGAATTGGAGTTACTACTCGCAGCCTGGTATAACTCCAACACAAGGAAGAGGTGAATCTGAGCTCCAACCAGTGCCCGAACACCTTATGGGCGTCACAAAAAAAAAGAAAGTGGCGAGGAATTTTGTGGGCCCTTAATAGGCGGTGTCACAGGGAAATTTTTCCCCCGTGAAATTTTTCCCCCCGAAAAAATATCCCTAGGGGACTTTTTCCCCCGGAACAATTTCTCTAGAAATATTTTCCCCCATTATATGGGGGGGGGGGGGAAATTTCCCTGACCAAAATTTTAATACCTGATATTTAACAATTTCTATGTATGGTCAGCCAGGTAAACTGTAATTAATGTAAGTATACATAATTACATAATGCTTTCTAATTTCTGAAACTACTAATATCGTAGGGCCTATTCCTTTACCGGTTTAAAGGGTTAATTATAATCGGACTAAACGGTTTAAAAAAAAATGCTGAAAAATGCCATTCCAAAACCTCCGGATTAAACGGACTTGACTTTTAGCGCGCTGATTTTTAAATCGGACTAAACGGACTTAACCTGTGCACGCTAATGTTAAGCGTGATGTTAAATTGGTTTAGTCCAGTGGTAGTTTTGGAACAGAGTCTGACTAT
>JASANF010001981.1:0-22080 GCA_030248245.1 Trissonchulus sp. WLG1_4 | reverse complement strand
ATGCAACCAGATAACCCTATTTTAGCCCATGTCTGTGTACCGTCTAGGGTTAAAGCCTTGTAGTGCATCATAATCCTAGCGATTGACAATCGACAATGATCTTTTACCTACAGCTTACAAAATGCAAAAGGGTTGAACCATGTATTTGATACTTGCAGTATGGCACGGGCACCCAGGTAGTAAAAGGGCATGCTGAAAAAATATTCAGCATGGGACTCGGATGGAAACTGACAAATCTGGCCGGGTTAATCAAGAGGGTGAATATGTATAAAAAATAACAACCGTCCAATCTTATGCCGGCATAACGACCGCTGTTATGCAAGAATTTAACATAGGTCCGTCTAATAGTTTGCGAGCCTACATGGGCGTGGGAAGGGATTGCTACCCCCTCCCCCTAGGAAGGTCGCTGCCCTTTAGCACCGCCCCCACGGCTTTGCTTGCTTGGAACAGTTGTGTGTTGTGTTTTAGCACGGTCACCCGTACATCTCTGCGATGGTGGCGAACGGGAGCCTGTAGTACGACCACGACCGCGACGGCACGCACACAGAGCTAGCCGGCTGCGAGTCCAAGTTCAGGAACAAGGACTACGACACCAACCTCCTCATCAAATACGTCGACGATGTCGTCTAGGTAAGTGGCCCACTAATTTCGTTCATACATGTAACGGGGTCAAAATTTGGGGGGCCTCTCTTCGGCCAAACTATGGGGACCCTCCCCCCCCGATGGTTGACCAAAAATACCCCAAGTTTTGCAAAATTTTGTAAAAATTTTGCGAAATAGGCCATTTTTTTTCTGAACTTTGTCAACATTTTGGGGACCCTCCCCCCTGCTCTTTGATTTGGGGGGTCCCCCTCTCATACATGTATGATTTCAATAGAGCCAACAACCAAATGTGACAGTTTTTTGCATGAACAACGTACTGAGTTTCCAAGTGGGCCCCTAAGTGCGTACCTAAGGTCCTACAGACCCTAAGGGCCTAAGGACATGAACAACAACGTTTTGTTTTGGTCCGAAATACCCACTCTGACGTTGACCAGTTGTGAGAATCCCAGCCAAATACTCATAATACTCAGTTGGAAGTTATGAAATTATTCTTTTGTATCCGGCTGGCATAAAGTTTCTCAGAAAGCAAGAAAGTGTTTGCAGTGTGTGTTCATGTTATAGAAGACCATAGGACAGGTTATGTTAAATGTATAATGTGTGTGCAGGTCTACCAGGACACCAAGAACACGCACAAGTGGGAGCTGTGTTTCTCCGTGCACTGTGTCCGACTGCCCACTGGCTACTATTTCGGCGTCTCGGCGGCCACTGGCGATTTGTCAGGTCTGCCATCCATTTATATAACACACTAGACTAGACACATTGAGTTGCTGAGTAGCAAAAGGCAGAGGATTTACAGTTATTGCTGGAACAGACATTGCTGCTATTTCACTCTTAAAAGCCGATTTGCTAGAATAAGGAGGAAAGTGCCATATTCTTTCCTGAGTGTGTCCTCTTTTTCGATAGTGTCTCATTAAATAAACGTGTATTAAATTTGATATATAAATTTTCACATAGGCTTGTTTTCGTAGAAAAACGTGCATTTTTTGTTTGGTCGTGATTACGCTTTGATTTTGTCGTAGTTTTCTGTGTTCAGGTTTACTGGAATTTTGAAGTGTGAAGATTAGTCATTAGTCATTTTATACTATTTATAATATAGAGTGACGAATATACTTGTTATCGTGATTGCCTATTTAGATAACCATGACGTCATTGCTGTGAAAATGTACGAACTAGACATTATGCGAGCCGAAAAAAAGGTCAGTATTTTGTTTCAGTGTCAAGAATTATAATTGGTTACTTCATTTTATTTTATTTTCTTGGCTTCTTTATTTTGGTGTTTGCAGCATGGGATACAAGCCTGCTGTATTATAAGTACTGTGCGAACTGCTCGCTGAAGCTTGTCCTATAAGACTTATCCTACTGTCCTACTGTCCTGCTTGTCCTACTTAGTAAGACTCACGTTGCAGCCTCTTTAAGTAACCTGAACTCTCAGGCGTGGAAAAGTACCAAAGCACTATTATACCACATTATGACACTTTTCACACGATGCTTCAACACCAAACCATTTTACAGTGTATGTTGGTAGTTTGGTGAAACAAGGGCAACACAATACATGATGTTTCCTATTGTAAAGCAATGCGAACACCCTTGTTGCTTACAGCTGTGGCACTGTTCCTGTGTTTTAGGACGAAGCAAATCGAGAAAACTTGGAACCCCATGCTCAATATCACGCGGCACCCAGGGGTTGGTTGTGCGCTTTTCTTCTCTCTCCTCACGGCAGTATATTTTAATAAACGTTGGAAACTGAAAATTTAACTTTGTATTAACAGTGTGCAATTCAGTGTACTCTTTTCTTACGGCCGTGTATAAGTTCGAAACTGAAGAAATAAATTTAACTTCATACAATTTAGAGACAGACTTGTAACCAGTGTAACTTTGGTCACTTAGCTGCCTCCCTACTGGAACTTAGTTGGACAATGTAAGTGTCACGAAGAGTACATAATAGGACAATAATAATAGTAATGTACTGTTGGTGTCACCAAATCACAAGGGACGGACCAGAGCAAAGTGTGTCATTGGACCGTCGGACTATGATTGTTCCCTCCCCTTTGGCGTCCACAGCTTTGGGTCTGTCTTATGTTATTTTCAGACCACGTGAAAGATCCCCCTCCGTCATCGTTGTCGGGCTTGAAGACAGTCCTGCTGATAATTGTGGCCATAGTCGGGGTTGCCTTTTTCCTGTTCGCGGGGGTCACTATTCTGCAGAAAAGACAGGAGAGAAATCGCAAGAGATTCTACTGATTCTCGATAATTATTTCATTATTGCTATGCCAGTTTTGCTAATTTGCATATTGATTAGTTTCTGCTTTGCATGGGGACCAAACGATGGGAAATGCAATAAAATGGTATTTTGTTGGAAGCAAAGAATTTTTCGTGTCGAAAATTTTTCTGTTTCTCTCATTGCGAAATTGGTGAAATTGAATATTTTAATAAAATATCATAAGTGTTTTAAAGCGCTGAACATAATGAAAATACCTCTAATAATATCAGTGTCTTTTCTAATACTGTAATTATTGGACGTATTTTTATAATAATTGATATGAGGTTAATATAACTTGCTGTGCTATTTTGGTAATGATGAATATTATTCCGCTCATGTTAAGGTTGAATTTGTTGTTGTGGTACATAGGCATGCAGTTTCCGCGTATAACCACACTCGGTTAGTGATAATTCTATGTAACTTTACTTAAAAAATATTTAGTATTAATTTTTTCGTGTTTATCACAACGTGTTCTTTACCTTATAATTCATTAATTTGTTCAACTTACCGTGCGAATTTTATATTTGCAAGTGATTTTCCTGTGGGGGAGTTTGAAAAACTCTTGAAAATATTTTTTGCTAGTTTTTTTGGTAATCTCATGTTAATGTGCAATAGCTCCTTTAGCTTAAATGGTTAGGAATTGCGTTTTAAATTGTGTAAAAATTCATATAAGATATTATATGTATTTGAAAAAATAGAAAAAGCTGAAAGTTTCACTAAATTTTTAAAATTTTCAACATTAAATAAATGTTTGCTAATAGAAATTATAATGAACAACCCAATAACTCCTTAGTTGGATGCAGGTATCATTAATCACGGAGTAATTAATTTATAAATACGCTATTACATAGTCTTACATATACATTTGTGGTGATAGTTCATATTTTGTTATTGGTAAATATTTGTTATAATTCGTTACTGTTTGATCCAAAATGCATTATGGGGTTTCGTTTATGATAAACTAACTTGATTGAGTTGTGGTTTCACTATATATGTTTGTTTTGTTATATGTTCGTTAATGCCAGGGTTTAATGCAAACTTGTTGTGTAAATAGTATTTGGTCAAAGTACAGGAACTCCGTATAATAGTTTAGTACTGTTTTTAGTGCTTTACTTTAATTTCGTTCTTTAGTGCTGTTTTTAATTTCAGCACCGTTTTTTCCCCTTGAACTTCAAGCCATCTCTCTCATACTGTTGTTTTATTATTTAATTTGTATGGGTATCTCAGTCGTCTTTTCGTCAAACCTTATTAATTATATGTGTCTAATGTCCTATCCTCTATTCCTATTTCTGTGTAATAGTTTGCAAACTACAAAGCTACTTTTAGAAGTTGCATTAGCGGTTTTCACTTTCAGTGACTATGTTTTTTCCGCCTGCTGTTCTCATATAGGTACATCCTTGCAGTGTGTGATGTCTATGCACATAATATCAATAATATATTAATAGAAATCACAAGCTATGATTCTTTCTTTGTAAATCAGTAGTCCTCTGTTGTGCTTGGTTGGTGCGACAGAGCTTAGACAGCTGGCTGCAATGCCTAATTATTAGTTCAGCAGGTCTCATCCAATTGATCTAAACATATTAACATATTTTTAAGTATTAATCTAAGCATATAAACATTTTTAAGTTCAATAAGCATATACATAATTATGTTAATTGTGAGAGGTAAGGCATACTTTATACAAGCAGTTGTATTGACTTTAATCCACGACCCGTAGTTATTTTATACAGCCTGTATGTATTTGTTTATTTATTCATCAACTATTAAACTATTTGTTTTCTGTTTTCAGTACATTTAATGCTATTTTTACTGAAATAAACATTTCGGGTTAATTTCGGTTGGTTGTGGTGTTGGTAATTTTTCAAGTATTTGTAACAATATTTGAATTGGTTTTAAATTGTAAGTCTGAGTAGTTTTATTAAATCGAACGTACAAAAGGTTCCTGCTCAAACCAGTGCAACTCTAACACGTGATGGAATACACAATGTCCAGATATCGTTTCAGACCATTAAACACTGAATAATAGGCATTGTTTTTGAACTTAATCGCAGTTGAATGTTCGTGTTTGCTTTTGTGTATGAATTCATAAATTGGAGGATGAGCTTGAGGAAAGAAGCAATTGGTTTTCTTGATAGTTGTTACCTATGCAGCGTAATAGCATTAGTAGGAGTTCATTTAGTGTTTGATAACTAGTCCTGTGTGGGCTAAAGAACTTTATAGTGTTTTTTGTCCCCTTCCTCCCCTTTGAGTGTATGACCGACCCGTTAGCAAGGGGGACTAATAACAGCTTAACAATGGTTCAGTAGCAAATGGTCCAAGGCTGCTCTGGAGAGCCAGGGATGGGTGGTTCGCATAACAGGAGCGCTGATCTGCAGATTTGGATTCAAAAATTGTTCGAATCCCCCATGTTCATTCTGTTGCTGATGCTATATTCACTGAAGCCTGTTTCACACGAGGGGGATTTTCCCCAGGGGGATCCACATCCACCTCGTGTGAAACAGGCTTAACTATTCTTCACTCTCTTTGTTGACTCATGCATTGCACATTTGCACCAAGAGTACATAATAGTGTCTCACTCTATATAGAAGAGACATGCAGGGTGAGACACTATTATGTACTGTTGATTGCAGGGATTGCAGCTCGTGTGGCGCCGTCTGGATGGTCTACTATGACTTCCTGCCCACCACCGTGCCACAGTATTCCGTCCATGGCGCCAACCTGACCATTATACGGGAACCGGCCGAGTTTCATGAAACGCTCAAGGTACATAGACTTTTCAATGGTTGTGTGTGCAGAGCCCAGCAGATGGTTTGATATGATTTGATTTTGACTTTGGTTTCGTCCCACTTTTATTTATCTCGTTGAGTTTTCCCACCTTTTTGGTCCCTTTGTCTATTCTACACTGTCAGTGGGTCTGTGCAATATAAAAAAGCATTGACTATAGTCCTGTTCAAGGTTGGGCTCAAGCTCAAGTCACTTCGTCAAGCATATTATGAGCACACTAGTCTACTAACTGCACAAGAGTGTTATGGTTTTGTTTTTGCGCGGCCGTCTCAGCGGCCGTGCATACTAAGTGAAGGTTATTGCACTGAAACTGAAAATGCATGTAAACCATGCTCAGTTTCAGTGCATCACTGAAGCCTGCAGCAATGACCGCCTGGATCATGCGCGTTTTGTGTGTCTGTGTGTGTGGTAAGTGGTTGTGCGTGCGTGTGCGTGTCTCCCATTCCCATCGGCTCGGGCATTTCTGCAATTTTTTCAGATTCTAAATTAAATTAATGTTTTTGCTTTTTTGCAAATTTACATTAAAAAATCTATTGTTGTAGCAGTTTAAATCCCCGGTAAATTCTTAAATTGTATGTACTCACTACACATTCGTAAAACGTAATCGTCGAACAGATTTTTTGTACTGCAAAATCTTCGGTCTTCTGATACATACATTTAGACTGGAATAATGATGAAACTGCGTAACATGTGTAATCTGTATCAGAAATTAGGACTACGGACAAAAAATTTTACCGATACGGTAAATTAATACTTATTGTTGTCATGTGAAATATGTACGCTCGTCAACAAAAGTGCTGTTGCAGTTTGCATAGGTCGACAAAAGCAATAACTGTTTTTAACCACTTATGTTCCGTGTTCTTTATTCAAGTAATCTGAAGCATAACATTCCAAACGGAACATAATGTGCTGTTGAAGCAAACAGAAAACACAGTACTGGATAACAGTGAAGGAAAAAATAACAAACCAATATAATTGGTCGGTGCAAAACAATTATTATGTACTTTATAACGCAATCAAAGATAAAGTTAGGCAGTGTGGAATGTGGATATGAATGAAAGGTGGCTGCTGGCAATTTAGTTGGAGTGTGGTTTGTTTCAGCGCCAAGCAGCCAAGAGTCGGCATCGCATCGTGCTCTCCTCCCTCTACCTCGGCACCGGCACCTTGGAACATCAACTGGTATCGCTCAAATAAAAATAATATAGTTGGGAGCAAATACAACGTTTTTTGATGAATTAAGTTCAGAGCCCAGCGTTGCAAAGTTTATTTTTCCAAAGCAAAAATTTATTCAAGATAAGATCGTGTGGTTGATGCTAATAAAATATTCAAGAAAAACAGATTACATATATATTTTATATTTCCATGTAAAGGAAAGGTGGAAACAGAGGCAATAAAACAATGACGCCTATTTAAAGTTTCACAGCAAAAAATAGCAAAAATAAGGAAATCAACAACATATTATGAAGTTTCTGTAGAAGGCACAATGATTTTTTTAATATATTCATTTAATACGTTAACATGGGGGTCTATTCTGGGTGTCTGTACCGACATTTTTACTTCCGTTGTACCAAGTCAGAGAAAACTGACGGTGTTTTGGCAAAACGTTAACGATTTTCAAAATTTTTGGCCAAAATACCGTGTTTTACCGTGATACAGTAACATGGGGGTCCAATCTGGGGGGGTCCTGTACCGACATTTCGACTACCCTTGTACCAAGTCAGACAAAAGTGACCGTATTTTAGCGAAACATTACCAATTTTTTTTAAAATGTGGCCAAAATACCTATTTTTGGCGTAAAAATTAACAATTTTTGAAAATTTTGACCAAAATTCAGTTAAAATTGCATAAATTTGTTAAAAATCCCCATATTTAAAAGCAAATTAAAAATTTTGATTGCCCTTGTACCGCGGCCCTAATTTTTCTTGCCCTTGTACCACAATCAAAAATCTGGGGCGGTCCCCAACCCCCCCCCCCCCCCGTGTTGAACTGTGCTTACCTTAAAAATTGGTTATTTTTAAAAAGTTTGACCGGAATTGACGTAAAAATCACATAAATTTGATAGAAGTGCCTATATTTTAGAGCCCATTGTATATAAATTTTGCTTGCCCTTGTACCATGGCTCTAATTTCATTTGTCCGTGTACTAAAATCAAAAATCTGGGAGGGCCGGACCCCCCATGCCGCCGTGTTAAGCTGTGTTTCTATTGGTTTTGAGGTAGAGTCCCTGAAGACTGCCTTAGCCCAGTCACATGATGCAGCCTCGTCCAATGAGAACGGAGAGGGCGTGGAGTTGCGCGTGCTGTTGGACTACAGTCGGGCCAATCGGGGCTCGCCCAATTCCTGCTCTATGCTCCAACCCCTGCTCGACCAGTATCCAGACCATGTCCAGGTTGCATGGGCAGTAGTTTTGTGCTGTGCTTGGTAGTAGAGCTACAAAAATAGTACTAATCTTAGGAATGGTTAATTAGACGAATGCACACACTAACGTATATACAACATGAATCATACGCATTAGGGGCGTACCCATTGGAGTGGGTGAGGGACTTCCTTTTTCCTGGCTGCGCCATTGATGCGCTTTTGTCACAGGCATAGTGTAGATGCTGGCATTATGATGTGGGTGTTATAGGTAGACTGTATTGTTATTTTGTAGACGTGTTGTAAACAACAAAATAACACTTACTTAACAGTACCTACCTACACAGTACAGTGTCTACAGTGGCATAGCCAAGAAAAATTGGGGACGCGAAGGACCCGCTTCACCCCGCTTTCCCAATGGCTACGCCACTAATGCGTCTGATTGATTATTGTGCGTTGGTGGTTAATGTGTTCATTAAAGTTAAAGTTGAAGTCACACTTTTTAAGATTTGTATAATATCTTAAATTGTAGCAATATTTAGTCTGTATAATATTTTTGGCACTATCTATTGTACACATAATTATTTCACCCTGCATTAAATTTTCGGAAAAACTCTGTCGTTTTGAGCCAATTTTGCTGAGATTCCCGGGACATCTCCCTTCGGGCCCCTATGTGTTTTTTGGACTGGTCCTCACTCCTCCTATCTCCTCCTCCTTCATGTATGACTGGTTCTGGTTGTATGCATGACATGTATGAGGGGTCTCCGAAATTTGGGCAAAATTGGTAACAGATGGCACTTTTTTGAAAATTTCACAAAATTTAGGGTATTTTTGGCCGGTCAAAGGGGAGAGTCCCAAAATGTGGCTGAAGAGGCCCCTGCCAAATTTTTACCCCGTTACATAATATTATGGTTGTAGGTGTGGCTGTACCACACGCCTAACCTGCGCGGCTGGCGGAAGTGGGCCCTGCCGGACCGCTGGAACGAGGTGGTCGGCGTGCAGCACATCAAGCTGTACATATTCGATGACAATCTCATCATTTCCGGGTCAGCACTGTTCAGCATAATAACATGATCACATGACTTACACCTAGACGCCCTACACAAATTTGCTATAAATCATTCTGCTTTCTGCTTGTGCACGCACAGTCGTTACTACTAAGTAAAATGTAATCTGTTTAATTCTTGGACCACTTAAATATTCAATAACCCAATATTCCGCCATTCTCTCTCTGTCTCCGTTTAGGCATCCGCGCTGCGGATAGGATCCGATCGAAAGATCGATCTATTCCGCCATTGTTGAAGTTGGTGATGGGAAGATCTGTTGCCCGTGTTGTACGACTGGCCTTTGCCTGACCCGTCCCCAAAGTAGGCCTCAGGCGTTGGAATCTTCTTTTTTCTCCTCTGATCACGCACTTTCAGAAACTCAATATTTCCATTCCTGATTTCATGCATACCTGAGGCTGATGTATTGCATGCTGGGTTTGTGTGTTCAGGGCGAATCTGAGCGATCAGTACTTTGTGAACCGCCAGGATCGTTACGTGCTGGTGGAGGACTGTGCCCCCCTGGCCGACTACTGCGCTCGCATCGTGCAGGCCGTGGGCGAGTGCTCCTTCCAGCTGAGGCCAGGGGGGGCCTGCGACCTCCACCCCAAGTGCGCTGTACACCCATACAAAGGTCAGTCATTTAGGGCCAATTCCTAGAATGGATTAAACGGATTAGATTAAACTTTATTTTGTCCGTAACTCATCACACCTTCTATGAAGTTAAATAAAATTTGACACAGCAATTCTTTGTAGCAGCTCCCGCTTGTACAAAAAATTTTGTAAGCCTATCTCAACGTTGAGAGTAGTTATTAGGCAAACAAATTTTAATCTAATCCGTTTGATCAGTTTTGGGAAGTGGCCTTTAGTCACTGATGAGAAAAGGTTGATAATGTCACACCCTGCCTGACTGGCCCGTTTCCGTTTTTATGGTACATTTTTTGATGCTTACGGCACCCATAAATATATTGTGCTTGAAATAATAATGCTGAAAATACAAATAAATTATTAAAACTGCGTTTAAGCTTGTTTATTCGTAAAATAATGGCTTCAAGAACCTTTTGAAGCCTGGGAATAAAGAAAATAAAAAATTATACAAATCACTAGGTTTTTCCAACTAACCTTAATTAAAGCTAAAAAATTTAAAAAATTTTATGACTCGAAAAAAAGTCTTGTCTCGGATCTAGGAACCTTTACGCAGCCAGACTCAACCTGAGCCGAAAATTGACCCATCACTTGTTTATTTGTTTTGTTTGTATGAAAAAATTTTTTCAAAAAGTTTTTTTCATATTATAAAAGTTCTGTTATATTAGCGGTTTTATAAAGCACCTATCGTAGTGTAGTTACATTAAATCATTCAATGATGGATGTACTATTTTTAGGGCCACTAAACGAATACCGAAAGCTAATGCACGACCGCATAAACTCTGTCATGGAAATGGAAAAAAATCGAAATTTGACAGTGCAACGTGATCATGGTAAGGTTTACAAAGTTGTAGGCGTCGTATTAGGACAAAATGAACTGAAAATACGATGGAATGTGGTCCAGTGAGATTCACGTACCCAGTCGACCTATATAAGACGAAGGGAAAGTGGCCAGTGTACACCCTGCCGCTTAGTGTACGCGTCTGCTGTTGTTTCTGGTTACGGCAGCCCGCCTTGCCTTGTACTGCTGTGTTGGTGTTCGGGTTAACCGATAGGCCGCTTACATAGCGCAGCTGTTACAATAGGGCGATGGATAAGGATAAGTAGGTATTAGGGCTGTTTTGATGCGACGTATTTTCAATAAATTGGTTTGATTTGATTCGATGTGGCCACTCTCAAAAACCAGTTGATTTAATTTGATTTGACGTGGCCCTGGGTTTTTTTTGCGCAAAAACGTTCACAATTGCGAATAAAATTTGATGATTGCGAAAAAATTTCAAACCTCTTCGAAAAATTGCGAAAAAATTTTGACGCAGTGTAGGTGAACCCATAAGGTCTATGCGCTGATTTTTGTGGTTTAGTCGGAAAACATTTAACATACGTCCCCAATTGACCAAATTTGGAGTAAAAAGTGAAAATTTCTCCGTCTTTTTCTGCTCCCCTAGGCCCGGACTGCTGCAACTTTGTAACTTGATGTTTCTAGTGACTGTAAATGCAACACATTTACTTCCATGCATCATCACACCGACTGCATGTACACTAATAGACAGTATAGTGGGGGTTGGAGGTGACATAATTACGAAAAGAAACATTTCAAAATGTTAGCGTTTTCAGGCCTAACGTGGTCATTGGCCGGGTCTTCTGAAATTTCTTTACGGCTGAACATCGATTGTGAAAATTTGGAAAAATTATACAAAATTCTCAGGACGGTTCCATAACTTTCAATAAAAATGTCAAAATCGTTGCTTTTTGGTCAAAACGGGTAAAAATTGCGACAGTCTTAATCCTGTATAGGCGTTAATAATGTTTTATTAACATTTAAGGTGGTAGTTACGTTTTCGCAGCTTTTTTCATTGTTATATTTCGGAGCAATTACTAAATCAATTTACAAGCGGTCTTTGCATATTGTTAATCAACTTGTTTTTCACACAATAACAATTTTTCAAGTGTCAATAGCACTCATAGTTTGCACGCCTACTATTTTGGTGAAGCTTATCAGCTCAGTTTTATGCGTTTTTCCATGTATTTTGTTATTTCATCACTATGGTAAAAAAAATTCCGCATACAGTCAAGCAAATTAAACCGAAGACGCGCTTATGTGTTAGAAAAGTGGTAGTATGCTTAACTAAACGTAATGATTCAGCAGATCTTTACAGTGAGCAAAAGTTTGCCTCAAATTTCACTAAAAATTTAAGAAGAGGCAGTTTTTATGACTTTGGTAGGCTGTAACTAAAAAAATAATTAACTTTTTCACTCAGTTCGAAAAAGGTATAGGGCAAATTTATTTAGCTACTGTCACGGTTTTTTTTTTGCTCAAATTTGTGCTCATTTGAGCATTGGAACATAAAAATGACTAAATGAGCATTGAAAAATAAAAATGAGCATCAAATGAGCATTGCTGACATTGCCCAAAGACGTCGCCAGAAGGAAAAATTTAGAAAATCAAAAATATTTTTCAGTCATATTTTATACAAGGGTCCCCCTTTGGTTTTTTCGTCGGTCGGAAAGTTTTTCGGTATGTCCCAGATTGACATAATCAGGCTAGAAACGGTTTCTCCATTGAAGTCGCCAAGTACAAAAACTAGGTTCATATTCATCCCCTTATGCTTATAATATAGTTTATCTCAACTTAAGTATCCAGTAGTGTCGGTAATGTCTGGACAAGGGCGTAGCTAGGTGGCAAAAGTCTCTCTTACATCAGCGAGACGAAAAAATTTTTGACTTTCGAAGTTGCGGACAGACAATATATACGGTGATTTATACGCAAAAATGTCTTATCTGCATGGTTTCAAGAGGTCTGTTTTCTATAAATTCTGCATGTTTTATTGGTGGCTGCCGCAGTACCGCCCCTAGCATTCTCAAATAACTGCTACGCTGATATTTTCAAAAAATAGTCGAAGGTGCGACCCCCCCCCCCCAGCGAAATTATTCCCAGTCAATTTTTACACAAGGGTCCTTTCCCCATTGGTATTTATAGCACAGCCGAAAAAAATTTCCGATACGTCTCCAATTGATCAAATTTGGCCTGGAAGTAAAAAAATTTCGAAATTTTTTTCTGGAGATTGCTGCCTGCAGACCACTGCAGCTCTATGGATTACTATTCCCTGTTATTATCTTTCATCGAAGATTATTCATGTATACACCACACGAGTACATTATTATGCTGCATTTATTTGTGTATATAACACACTGTCCGATGTGGCGTTCCAATCTTTTGTTTCAATTTTCTTTCTGAAAAAATTTCTGCTACGTCTCCTCCAGTTCACTAAATTCGGCCAAAAAAATGAAAAAATCTCCAATTTTTTACTGGGGGCTGCTGCCTCCAGATCCCTGCAAATATGTAGCTTACTGATCTTTTCTAGCGTTTCTACTGCGAATTTAGTGTAAAACTGCGAAAAAGATAGTACTACGATTTAGTATTAAAACTGCAAAGAAGTGCATTTTAACCTATGTATTACGAGAAATCGAATGGTCATGGCCACCAATTTTTTCTGCGGGAACCGTCCTTACCCTTAAAACAGTTCATATACGTCACCCCAGATCGGCCTCAACCCCCAAAAAAATTAGTGTAGCACCCCCTTTTTCCGGTTGACGAAGAAGAATTTGTAAGAAAAAGACTACATATATACGTGTTTTGACAATGCAACACGGCAAAAAAAACGTTAAAAATTTTGAGTATTCGATCTTAAAAATGAGCACTGAAATTTAAAAATTAGCACAAATTGGCATTGGCCGTTTTGAAAAAAAAAACCCCACTGTCAAATGTGCTTTCTTTGCATTCTTATGAACTGAACAGTGTACTTGTTACTTCAATTGAAATCACTCATTGTTCCTAGAAATGACGTATTTTTGAAAAAAATTAAACTTAGTTAAATAGGGCCTGATTGGGGTCATCTAGTATTACATTAAGCACAGTTTGCCCGTACCCGCTGAAAAAATGGCGGACAAAAGTTTAAAAAATGAATTTTCAGGAGACTGAAGAAAATTTGCCATTTTTGAAGGACTTTATTCAAACTGCCAATGCTCTTGGCTGCTGTAACATATACTTATCAATTTTTGCGGGTATCATAGATGGATAAGGGACTATATGCATGTAAATTATGGTGTCAAGTGGTAATTTGTATTTTGTGATATTGGCATGAGAAATCAGAATTGAGGTTAAAAAACTGCAAAGTTACCAATCGCCTATAACGACTAACAGAAATATATCATATTTTAGCTGAAAATATTCTTAAAATAAAACGGGTTAGACCTTTTTTGAATGGCTTTTCTGAGTAGTGCAAGAATCACAAAAATTTACATTCAATTTGGCAAGTTCTCAGAAAATTTACAAAAAATCCAGTTTTTAAGCCATAAATTAGCCTGCTGTAAAAGTTTGAATATTGCTGTCTACATTTTCAATGTTTGTGCCAAATTTGATTATGTTCGAATCGAATAAGTAACTTTTGAATTACTGCAAAAACTTCGAAAACGTAACTACCACCTTAACTGTAAAATCTACTGCATTAAGTAACGAAAGTAAGTCTGCAAAAAAAATTCATTTTGCGAAAAAAAATTTCAAGCTTTTCGCAAAATTGCGAAAATTTGCCAGCGAAAAAAAACCCAGACGTGGCTACTCTCAAAACTAGTTTAGATTTGATGCAGTTTCCACATCAAAACAATCCTAGTAGGTATGTTGGGGAGTGAGTTTGTTTTGTTTGAGACACGCAGCTGTGGGCGGTGGTGCAGATGGGCGACTTCGGGATCGAGCAGGACTCGGCCCTGTTGCGCCGTCTGTTCCAATTCCAGACCGGGTGGCAGGTCGACTTCGCCACCGGATACTTCAACCTCACCGACGACTATAAGGACCTGCTGCTGAAGACTGCCCAGGGACGGCTCAGGATGCTCATGGCGGCGCCACAGGTCAACACTGCTTATTATGCATACTGTTGTACACGCATACTGGTGTACACGCAGACTGTTGTACAGGCACGCTGTTGTACACGCATATATACAGTTGTACACGCATACTATTGTACACGCATACTGGTGTACACGCATATATGCTGTTGTACAGGCATATCTACTATTGTACACGCAGTGGGTTTTTTTCGCAAAAACGTTCGCAATTGCGAAAAAAAATTGGTGATTGCGAAAAATTTTCAAACCTTTTCGCAAAATTGCGAAAAAATTTTGACGCAGTGGAGGTGAACTCGTAAGGTCTATGCGCTGATTTTTGTGGATTAGTCGGAAAACATTTCCGATACGGCCCCAATTGACCAAATTTGGCCGAAAAATTGAAAATTTCTCCGACTTTTTGTGATCCCTTAGGCCCGGACTCGTGCAACTTTGTGGCTTGATGTTTCTAGTGACTGTAAATGGGACAGATTTTCTTTCATGTAACATCGCACCGACTGCATGTAACACTAATAGACAGTATAACAGAGGTCGGAGGTGACATAATTAAGAAACATTTCAAAATGTTAGCATTTTCAGGCCTAACTTGGGGCCTATTCCTTTACCGGATTAAAGGGTTAATTATAATCGGACTAAACAGTTTACTAAATTAAGTTTAAAATTGCCATTCCAAAACCTCCGGATTAAACGGACTTAACTTCTAGCGCGCTGCTTTTTAATCGGACTAAACGGACTTAACTATGCACGCGAATATTAAGCGTGCATGTTAAGTCCGTTTAGTCCAGTGGTAGTTTTGGAATGGGGTCAGACTAAAGTTAAGCCGCTGACTTATTTTAACTCGTTTAGTCCGTTTAGTCCGATTTGTCATTCCAAAACCTCGGACTAAAATAAGTCCAGTCCGTTTAATCCGGTAAAGGAATAGGCCCTTGGTCATTGGCAGGGTCTTCTGAAATTACTTTACGGCTGAGCATCGATTATGAAAAATTACACTAAATTCTCAGGACGGCTCCGTAAATTTGAATAAAAATGTCAAAATCAAAGAGTAAAAATTGCGTCAGTCCCTGTACAGGCGGAATACTGTTTTATTAATATTTAAATGCAAAGTCTACTGCATTACGTAACAAAAGCAAGTCTGTAAAAAAAATTTGATTTTGCGAAAAAAGTTTCAAGCTTTTCGCAAATTTGCGAAAATTTGCCGGCAAAAAAAAACCCAGTACACGCATGTATACTGTTGTACACGTATACTGTTGTGGGTGGCAGCTGAGTTGTGTGTGTGTGGTTGCAGGCCAATGGGTTCTACTCGGCGCAGGGCGTGTCTGGCCACATCCCGGCCATGTACACGCACGCCCTCTGGCAGTTCTACCAGTCCCTACGCCACTTCTGTGCCCAGGTTCGAGTGCAGCTGTTCGAGTACTGCCGGGCCGGATGGACCTTCCACGCCAAGGGACTCTGGGTCACGCCGCCCGGGGAGACTAGGCCCACAGCCACTGTGGTCGGCTCCACTAACTATGGTTAGTTCACAAGTTTGGGCATTCCACTCCCTCCATACGGACACCCCGTGTGCATAAAAAAACGATAGGGACAAGGACAAGTATGAACGCTAGGGGCCTATGTTATTTCACACATACACATGTATATGTTTTAGGCTACCGTTCAGCCCAGCGCGACCTGGAGGCGCAGCTGCTGGTGGTGACCCAGAACGCCAGGCTGCAGCAGGAGCTGGCCAGCGAGGTGCGCCATCTGTTCAGCTTCTCCCAGGCCGTCGACGCCAGCACCTTCCAGCGCCCAGACCACTACGTCCCCACCTGGGTCCGCTGGGTCTCCAGGCTCATACGAAGCTACTTCTAGCAACCAACCCTATCCTCCTCCCTTTTCTGTCGGCCATTGCGTAGAAATAATGCGTCCGCGTACATGTAACGGTGTAAAAACTTTGGGGAGCCTCCCCCCTGATCCACCAAAAATACCCTATTTTGTGCTAAATTTTCGCCAAAAAGTGCCTCTTTTGCTAAATTTTCGGGATCCCCCCCCATCACTCCATGTATACGTGTATGTTCTACAGTCACCTACAGCTGCCTCAACTAAACGTCAAAGTATTAAATTTATATTTAGTTTTTCGAAAAGTTATCCTAATGTGACTGTACGCCTGTTCAAACGTCTGGTACGTCAGTTTGGAAACATTATTTTGTTTCAGTATATTACATGTATAAACTTTCATGTTTCTACCTTAATAAATTGTGCAATCTAGTGCAAGGTGTTGTACTTTATGTTTCTTGCTATTATAGCAGCGTCGATTCATAGTTACTGCCTTAGTCAGTAAAATTGTTAAAAACAGTCGATGATTAATTTTATATTTTTAAATTTTAATTTTTGTTATTCCGACAGCTTAACAGTAGGGTTGTTTTGATGTGGAAACTGCATCAAATCAAAACTAGTTTTGATGCGGTTTTGATTTTTGATGCAGCACATCAAATCAAATCAATTGCTTTTGAAAATGTGGTGCATCAAATCAAAACTAATTTTTAGGCCTTCGCATCAAATCAAATCAAATCAATTGCATTTTTTCCTGCTGAACATCAAATCAAATCAAAACTGTCCAAAATTGTTAGTTTTGATGCAGTTCTGATGCAGTTCTGATGTAGCGGGAGCTCCAGATAGTAGGCACACGCTCTCACACCCATAAACATACATGTTGGCTTGTTAGACAGACCTCAGTTACGTATATATGCGGTGTTGTTGGGTTGCCGACCAATTGCGAAGCAAAGGCAAAATGTTATTATTTTCCATGTGGTTGTTTGTTTGCAAGCGATTTTTTAAGGTAATATTTCATGGATATGAACCAACCTTTGGCAGAAGGTTTCCAGCCTTGAGTCATTGTGCCCCCCACATTGGTGGCCCCCTGACTCCACGGGGGCTGGGTCACGTGACCCACAAAAACAGCGGTTTTTAGAAAGCAGGAAGTGGGGACCCTTGTAAACTTGTTGTCAGAGATTTGGGCAAAAACTAGGGGTCTTTTCCGTTATTCCCCCACCAGCCTGGAATTTAGAAGTTACTGAGCCGATTTGAATAATTTTTGCACCAATGGACTCCTCTTGACTTCAGGACTTCAAAACGCACGTTTTAGAATATTTTAAACTTTAAAAATTTAAAATTTTAAAATTTCAAACAAAATGCGGACTTTTTCACTTTCTGAGATGCGGACAGTGTTCTAGACACAAATTTTTGGTTTTGGATAGCTAGAATTCAAAAAAAATACAAAAATTTGAAAATTTAAATTTTTTTAAAAAAATTGAAAATTTTTCAAAATAATTAGTTTTTTTGAAGTTCTGAGGTCGAGAGGAGTCCACTGGGGCAATAATTATTCAAATCGGCTCAGTAAATTCCAATTTCCGGACTAACGGAACGGGGAATAACGGAAAAGACCCAAAACCTGTCCCTGGGGGCTATTTGGGTTCTTGAACACAAATCGGGGCTCTATTTTTGCCTAGGACCGTCGTGGACCCGCATATGAACCCCATCAGTGGGAGCCCTAGTGGGACAGGGACTCAAGGGTAAAATTTTTGAAATTGAGATTTCATGTTTCTAGGCTAATTTGGGTCCCTGAATGAACACGAATAAAGGGTCCTTTGCCCAGAATAAAAGATCTTTGCCCCAAAAAGAGGGTCCTCTGACCGGTCGAAACCCGTTGTAGCCACTTGACTACTTCTTTTTGTACTATTAAATCTTAAATTACGCGCGATTTCCGTTCGTTTTTTAGTCGTGTATGTATCAAATTTTGATTATTGTTTTTAATTTAATAGTTTAACTTTTAATAATAGTTTAACTTTTATTGCTCTAATGTCGTATCTTTGTCTGCCATTTATTACTAGCTCTTTATCAGGTCAGTACTAGAAGTCACTAGCTGTATTCTCAAAATTACTTGCACGTAAAGTTACCCTGTAAACTAATTTTACCACTGGTAAAATTAAGTAAAGTTAATTCTGTGGGTAAAGGTAAAGTTAAAGTCGGAAATACAGCTAGCGTCTACTTTTGAGGTCAAACATTTGCATAACACATCATCTTTAGCTGCAAAGAAGTTAAAGACGGCCGTTCTGCCGCTCATTTTGTCCGGATGTCCGTTCGTCCGTTTGCCCGTATGTCCCAATGTCCGTATAGAAGTATGAATCGAGCCTTAGTCACTGAGAATACGAGTTTACATTAACTTTTCCTGTGGGTGAAGTTCGCCTAATTTTACATGCAGCTATTTTAAAAATACGGACCCAGAAATTAATAAAATCGCACTAAAGTTTGTAAGGTTCATTGATCCACCCACCACTAACCACTAATCGTAGTCAAGTTAGCACCAGTCTGAATGTCAGCTTTTATGGTGTCAGGGTTCTGCTGGCCCGGCAGAAACTTAAGAAAAACAAATTCATCCAAATCTAGAGTGTCATTTCGGCCTAACTTAGACTGTCACGGTTTCATGCCGGCCGAATTTAGTCAATCGGTGGAATGTGACCGGCCGACCGGCGACTGTATTTAGGGCATTTGGGCCGGTCACACGACACAAGTGGCGCTTAGCACCAGCAGTGCCCTGCCGCGCTGTAATGATCTGATTGCGAATTCGAAAATTCATTATTTTTGGTTTAACCGGTAAATTTAATATCGCATCAGAACTGCATCAAAACTGCATCAAAATGCATCAAAACTAATACCTAAAATTTTTGTCACATCAAATCAATTGAAAATTTAGCTTCTCACATCAAATCAAATCAAATCAATTGCTTTTCAGGAAGGCTGTATCAAATCAAAACTAATTTTCCAACACCCACATCAAATCAAATCAAATCAATTGAAAAAAGCCACATCAAAACAACCCTACTTAACAGACAAACATGGCGGCAGCGGTGAAAGGAGCAGTCTCGAGCGTTTGGTAACTTCATCGACTTGGTTGTCAAGCTGTTGAAGCAACTTGTGCTGGCACATAAAGGAGTGGGGCTTGTCCCGAAATTTCAAATCAGGGGGGTTGCTTCGCCCAGACCGCTCATGTTTTTTTTTTTTTTTTTTTTTTTTTTTTTTTTTTTTCTTTTTTTTTTTTTTTTTTTTGTTTTTTTTTTTTCTTTTTTTTTTTTTTTTTTGGGCGGCTATTGGCCTTATCGCATGTGAGTATAAGTTGATAAAATACAAAAATAAATTTATGTAATTGGATTCTTAAATTCGAGCAAAGTGTTGCTGTTACATTTGTGGTGCTCTCCTTCTGATTTTATTGAATTCAGTTTAAGACTGTTGCAGATTTATGCTGGGACTGTTATTTTCTCGAAATTAGATGCTTGACACAAAAGGTTAGTATCACGGTAAGCTTTATAATTGGCTCGGTATTAGCCCACAGTTGAATTTCGTTCACCTAATCCCAGATTTCCAAATATGCGGGAGTTTAATCCAGACTACCCTAGCTGTATGTACTCTGTTTTGTTTGGTATGTTAACCTGTCAGTTGTGTTTATTGTTTAATTGTGAAGTTTTATAATTTTAAGTTTTGGTCAGCTGCTGTGAAGATTGACACAGGCGTTCCGGCTAATGTTTTGTAGTGACTGGATTTTTGCACAATAAATTGGCTTATTGGGCCGCGTAGTTCAAGCACAAGGATGAATATTAAACGGGCTTTAAACCGGAGGTTCAGGAATAACATTTTTGAGCTTGATTTTTTATCTTAATTACCCGGACATAAATTTTCTTGTTTATGAGTGCTTAGTTTTATGGGCCCACTTTGACTATTGCCTGTATATTGCTTGTTTATTTGTTTTTTAGATTGTGCCGTTCTTTTGTCTATGTTCAGTTTATTGTTTATAGATGTGAACGATTGCATGTCGTTGTTAATTTATTTCTACTTAGAGTACATGTGAATAAATAAACATACAAGAAATATATGACATCTTGCTAATTCTAGAACTTGTTCTTCAAATGCTATTCACAAATCAGTGCGAAAGTCGATATGAAAAAATGATTTGTAACCATTTTTGAATAGGCCTAATGCCTAAACGCATAAATTAATTAATGCGTAATCATTTTGTAATTAAAAACGGCGTAATTTATTTTGCCTGACCTTCGATTTGGCTTGTGAATTAGCAACAAAAGATAATCCGATGCCAATACGCCGGTTTGTGATTGGTTGGTAACTTTGCTCGATAAATGGACATTCGGCCGTGAGTAGGATGGACTGTTGTGTTTCTTGCAAATTTCCAGCAAACTATTTTGAAACTTGAACTAACCACCGGCACTTTTAGTGTAGTATTGGCGTCGTGATGTTTTCACGTTTTCTGAGTTAAAAAATGTGACGACTCGACCCATGAGTACAAAAAACAAAACAGGCACGCCAGCCAGCTCGCACATTCATTTTCCAGTTTTGTTACGATGTAAGTGTAAATTGAAGAGGTTCTGTGTGATCAAGAGTAGTGTGATTAACGGAAGAGTCGGGGTGCGAAGTTTTTGGTGAGTATCTAGTCAGTGCGTGTCTATTTTCTGCACCCGAGTTTCTACCAGCTCTGAGTTGAAGCAGTTGAGTTAGTCGAATGTCAGTTCGATGGACTCTTCCTCCCATCGTCGTTGCTCCTCTGCCAGCTTCTCTTCCTCTCGCGTTTTTTCTACAACAACCAGAAATGGGTCCTTCAGCTTATTGTAATAAAACAGGGTGTCCTAAGTCTTTTTCACATTATGCTTTCGGAAGACCGATCGCGAGTTTCAATTTTTTTGCGATGAAAAAAGCCATATTTTTACATTGCTTATGTAATTAAGCATAGGTTTCGTTGTGTGGTAGCAGGACTAAAATTGGGCCACTAAACGCAAAGATCTATCCTGAAAAAACAATTCGAAAATCAGTTGACTAGAATATTTATAAGCTTGCCAAGTTTTATAGACCCAAGTCGGGCATTCATAACTTGGTGCCACATGGCCCTCCAGGCATGTAAAGGGTTAAGGCGAAGTCTTTGTACATACAATGTCCGTAGATTAACCATAATTTTATGTTGTGCTTGTGCACGTTTATCCCCGTCTGTGTAAAAGCAGGCTCACCTTGCAAAGAACGAAGCAATGCCAAGACAAAACATCATGACCAACTATTAGATACTATGTACCTACCTGAGTAGGATGATCAGAATAATTTGAATCAGCTGCTTACCCCCATTAGCTTAAAACAATATCTCCAGCAATAAATTATGGAGCTTTTAGCCACAAAAATACCTATAGCTACAGAAATTAATTGATTTGCAAAATCGTGGGTAAAATTTTTGGCTAGTCACGGGGTTCTATTTTTGTTGGTGTTGAAGGTCCTGGTAATAATTTAGCAACAGCTGATTCTAAGCAGGTGCCAAAAAAGTCAAAAAAAATCTTATATATATTTATTGTTAGCATAAATTCCAGCTGTAATGGGATAATTAGCTAAAGTTTCAAGTTTAGTTATGTGAGACACTAACTTGACAGCTGTTACGAAACGAGGCCCGTTTGACGTTTACAACAATTCATGT